>CABFOV010000959.1:0-40854 GCA_902141375.1 Timema poppense
GATATTTTAAGTCATACCTGACTCGGGGAGCGCAACAAAACTCCCGTAAGGCTGGGTATCTGTTATATCCTTGTCTGTGACCTGGGCACAGTAGGAGACTCGAGAACGAGGCGGGAGGTCGGGCAATATAAAAGGAAGAATTTACGATCCGACCAAAAGGCACAATGAGAAGTGTCGTCAAGAACAGGAGGGCTGTCCTGTGACCCTTGGGGGGCGTATATAGCAAATAACAGTACCGTCCCATGTATGTCCTATGCCCTGTGACTAGGGAGTGGAGGGGAGGGGGCGTATGTCACGAACAGCACACGCCACAGCTAGGTTGGGCTTGTAGTCTACCGAGCCATAAACAAAAGATGTAAATATTTATATATCGCGTTCCATCCCGAAGGCGCAGGGACGTGTTGGGTTTTGAGGGTGGGGGCTATAAGTGTTGCTATTAAAAATTTAGCTTACGAGTATTTGGTGAAGCTTCAAAAGGAACACATATTTGAATTTTGGTTGTGTCGAGAGACCATTTAAAGAAGATTTTAATAATAACCATAGACATTTTTTCATTTTTTTCATAGTACAAATAAAAGTATCCTTTGAAATAATATAGTTTACAATATTTGTCTACATAAATATATTCACATCATACTTCCCGATATCTTTTGTTTAACAGGCGTTACAAATAGTGTAAAATATAAATGTTTGTCCAACACATCTTACTATTCACCCAGACTATAAATAGTTTACTATACTTATAGGATAGAGGTTATTAAGGTAAAACATTTAGACGAAGTGTAGTTGAATTTGTGTGAAGGAATAGTGGGAAACCATTTTTAAAAATATCTCTTAAGTACACCCGGCCGTGATTCGAACCCAACGTCCCCATCACCATTAAACTACTAGATGAAACTGAGGTATTTATAAAATAGGCACACCAGGATACATAGATAACTTTAAGCCAACCAGTTATTTCCACAAGATGCAATATATAAGGAGCTATACGACTAAGCGAAATGATGATACCAGGACACATATAAGACCTTATGTGGCGAGCATGACGGGTTGCATCTTGTCCCTTTCACCCACCCCCATCTCCTCGTTACAACCACACATATCCCCAACTGTCAACCCTCTTCATCTTGCCTCCCTTCTCTCTTCAACCAGACTCCCCCTGCTATCAGGACTCGTCACCATTAGTTCACCGGCGAACACCTTATCACTTTCTATCTTCTGAGGAATGTGGGGAAAATATTAAAATACTCCATTGGAATTTTGGAGAAAGCTTGGAATTATTTCACACAGAAGACAAAATCGACACACAACAGTTGGTAGTCTTCAAGAAGTTTTGATCCAACCATTTCAGCATCAGCCTAGCTTATCGTCCTCCACCGCTCATGTTGTCATTAAGCATAAGGCATTTCAAACCTAAAAGGGAAATCTCCATACGACTGATGATTATAGCATTCCAAAGCAACTTCAAAACATTGAGTTGAACGCAATACATTCCATTCCTAAACAATAGAAATGGAGAACCTTTGCGAACTAGCTCAACACCAGAACCAATTAAGCTAGTTTCCCTCAAAATGATAAGGTAATTCTCCTTCTTTTCACCACCTCATCAGTTTCTCAACAGACGTATCGACCTACACCGTTAAATTACTCAGCCCCTAATTCACTGCCCCAACCTTCCTCTTCTACTAAGATGTTAAGGCTTTTCATTCCTATTTCAGGCAAATGCTGGTACAAACATCCAATTCAACTTAACATACAGCTCTAAGTCGATTCAACACCAACACTATAACGATGAATTCTCCTCTCCAACCCTGCCCTCTCCCACCCAGCGTTCCACATCTCCTTTCTCCCGACCATCCCCAAACCACACCACATACAGAACCAGAACGGTGAATTACAATCGTATACACCCGTCCACCCCAATAACCAGTCAAGATTCGACTCCGACTTAACAACCTTTCTCCCTAGTTGAGATAGTCATCGGTATTTTTCAGTTCTCTCTCTACAATTATAAACTTATAAGGACTTGTCGATTCTCCTGCATTCTCCCCTCGTGTTATCCTGAAGAGGATGTTGTCCACACCAACCTGACGTTATAAATCATCATAAGCATGATGGCTTCAAAGATGACGTTGTAATACCCGTTTCGAACTTTGGTAAGGTCGTAAACCTAAGAGTGTTGCGATGTCGAATTCTTAAGTCAAAAACCTTACAATCTTAATAACATGTCAGCTTCAAAGAACGCCCTTCAAG
Organism: Timema poppense; assembly: GCA_902141375.1. Lineage (NCBI taxonomy): Eukaryota > Metazoa > Arthropoda > Insecta > Phasmatodea > Timematidae > Timema > Timema poppense. The sequence goes on from CABFOV010000959.1 coordinate 2,254, forward strand.
CTTCCATAAGCTTATAAAATGTATAGATTTTAGGTCTAGCACCATATTTACTCATTTTAAATGGTGATGCAGACCGCTTGCACTCATTCAACCCTTTGACTATAAATTCTTACTCGTTAAGGATGTAATCCTACACTTCAATCGTAAAAAAAAACCAATCGGTACATGTATTATAAACAATTTACCCGTAATCTTGGAGGAAGAATAGACTAACGTCAGGTATATAAATTTAATCAACATATGCTTAAAGTGGTAAACCTTTTCATGCCGACTCCACTGATATTCACGTGTACCTTATATCATTAAATACTCTTCTTCTCTCATCTTTAAAGAATATGGAGCTAAAACAAATATATATTATATACCTAATATATAAGCCATGGGGTGTAGGAACAAAAGATATAAAAAAATACATTTCTCTCTATATTCTCCTCCCAAACTGTTCTCCCTGGTGGTAGGATTGCCTATGTCTTGACGTTAAACAGTTCAATCTCTTAATGCTGAATTCACTTGATGTATTATAGTAATAGCTTCAAGCAAATGATGTGCGTGGCTGAGAATTTTTCTTTTATCAGGATAGAGCCTAAGCTGTCATAAATGTCCGAAGTTCCCTTTCGTATAGGTGTCAAGCTAAAGATTTTGGTTAGCTTAAGGATAGGTTGGTTTGGTTTGGGTTGGGTTGGGATAGGTTAGGTTATGTCTGAACATGTTCAGCAGCAAGTCATGATAATGCATTATTCGTACTATGATAAATATATATATATATATTTATCATAATATACTAAATGTCGTAGGATGCATGGTATGACCTGCGATTCTTAGCTATGATAAGCGCCAGATGATTTAATGTTTAGCAAGTACGATGTAGTTAAAAGTCAGCAAGGGTATAGGAAAGAAGATCATTTTCAAAGTCAGACAAAGTTGGTAAGCTCTCTTTATACCGTATAGTCGGTTGGCAGTAGAGATAGGCAAGCGTGCCTGTCCAAGCTTGTTCCAAAGAATGAGGAAGCTCCTTGATAAGGTGCAGTGGTTAGAATGTTATACATCTGCACTATGTTCAATAATAAAAAAAAAATATATTTATAGCTTAAAGATGAACCTTATAGTTGATTATGGACTTGCGTGTTAGTATGTTAGCTATCCATCCTACAAAATTGAGTTTTAAGGTTATTAATGCTAAGAAATTACACATAAGGATTTATGGAGTTGACCTGATAGAAAAAAAGTTAATTAAATAATAATTAGTTAATATTAGTCCATTCCTCTATTAAGCTATACATGTTTATAAAGTATTCATAAGGGTTCGGATGTCATTAATAGATTATTAATAAAATATTTATTATTTATTCTTCTTAATCCATCCTTCCACTAAATGTTTATAAAGTACGCATAAGCACTGATAAGTTTGGATGTTTGAAATTAAAAATTATTGATTTCAAAGAGGGAAATAAGTAGGAGGTGGGGAAGTGTGAGTAGGAGTGTTTGAGCGTTTAATTGAAGGGGGTAATGGGCTTGGCTGTAGTTATGTTGCAAGCTGTATGTTAGGTTACCCAACATATTGGGTAGGTGAAGTGCACCAACATATGCTAGTTGAATTTATATGAAATCTGTTAAAGTATGTTTTAAGTCTCTTTGAAGTCTTTTCGAAGTTTGTTTGATGTATGTTGAAGTCTAATGAAATCGATCAAGACTTTTAATTAAATGCTCTTTAAATATAATGTACGGTTTAATAAATGAACTATTATATGTATGTTTCATAGCTCATATAAATATAGGATGATTAAATGTAGGGCTTTAGAGAAGAAAGTAGAGTATTTAAAGAGGGTTGACTTTTCAAAGAGATGGATAAATTGTTTTCAAAGTCTGACTACAGCTTACTTGTGCGTGCATCCCCTGTAAACACATTCGTGAAGCTTCTTTTTCTGATGAGAATTGCGTCAGCAGGAGGATGGCAGTAGAAGGCGAGTAGGGAAAGGAAGGGTTTTTTTTGCTACACATCCTTTTCCTATAGAGTAGGATGTATGCATGAGGTCTATAACATATTATTCTTTTCAATGTATGGTATGGTGGTGGGGTGGTGAGGTTTGTGAAGGGGAAATGTAGAGAGGGAAAAGGGGGGAGAAGAAACGGAACTGTTTTTTGGTTATACCTCCTTTTTCTATACCCTATATACTATGAGGAAAAGAGTGGGAGTAAAGTACAGAATGGGTGATATAAGGGAGATGTCTGGTTGTAACGAGGGGGGTGGGTGAGAGTAGGGGTGCTGGATGATGAGGGGTGACTACTGGGGAGGGGGAAGGGGTAAAATTCAACCCACCATACGTGTCATATAAGATAATTTATGTGTCCTAGTAATACCACGTCATTTAGTCGGATAGCTCCTTATACAGTGACGCTTATGGGAAAATGCTGGCGCACTTAAGGTTTTCTATGTGTCTTTGTATGCCAGTTTTTAAATACTGCCTGATAATTATACTGTGTGCACACTGATCCTTAAGATGATTGATAATTTTATATGGTGATAATATAAGAGATGTGCAAGTTAATTGAATAGCCACACAAAGAACTTATCTTCTTGGAGTGTGAGTAGCGTTGTTTCATTTGTGTATTAACTGTTATTATTTTAACTATTACTCTTTTGTCTTTGAAACTCAAATATAATAGTTAAAACGTGACTAGTCAAAATGATAGATAAGAGTTTCACTATGGAAAACATGTGGGTTTGATAGAGCTACTTAGTGAATGGGTGAAGGGGAAAGTGTTTCTTCGCCTCTTAAACAAAATACCAATAAACCATATAGTTATTATTAATGAAGGAGATGAAGTATGATTGTTTACTTTAAGTGTCAAGCAATAAGGGAAATGAATAAGTAGCTAGAGCAGTAGACCACAATTCAAAAGTACCTAATATTGTTGCCCAATACTTTATATGATAGAATCGCTTGCTGGTAGCAGGGCCATCCGAGTGCTTTAGACTTTAGTTAATAGTTAGCAACATTATTATAATTGAAAGGGATCGCATATTTAAGAATCAAATAGCCAAAGCTATTATTTATGTGATCCCATACAATTATAATAATTGTACAAGCGGCAGCAATAACCCAACTACCGAGTTGGAGGTGGCTGCGTTATCTGATAGCTCGTGATCGTAATAAATCACACATTTGTAGCCGACGAATTCCGCACGTCCATCATAGACTCTGCCTTAAATTATGAGCGAATAATGACCCTGTCCACGGGACGATGCCTGAATAGCTCAGTGGTAAGAGCATCAACGTGCTAAGCCAAAGATCCCGGGTTCGATTCTCATGTCCAGGTGTCATTTTTCAATATTCAGAATATGATATCTAAATGGAGAATTCCTCACTAAAAAGCATAAATAATAGCTTCGGTTATTTGATTCTTATATTTCTACTGAAGCAAAATTTGTTTCTTTTAACAAAAAAAAAGTTTGTATATAAAAATCTACAAGGACTTGGGACTTTTCTCGCGTCCCCTACTTCCTCACCTTAAGGAATTCCTTTTAACACGTGATAACACACATGATATGCTAGTAAAAATATAATATAGGCATATGTGGATAGATAAAATGTACAGTAAGACGCTTATCATAAAAATCTAATAATCTTGAAATTCAGAAAACTCAAGCTCATACAACAGTAAAGAGTTGCTTTTAATGGGTTTTATTACATCTATTAAGTTAATACAAAATTAGTAAGAGTACAGACCTGCGTCCCACATTTATTTATGTATACATATAGGTATATACATATCTATCAAATAAATACTATATAGAAGTATTTAAAAAAAATAGGTTCAACACCAAGATTAATGACTTAACCTGAGAGTTAAGCGTGGAAAGGAGAGGGAAAAACCATTGTGATAAATTGTATCAATGTTATGGCTACATAATTACGTATTAGTATTTCTTATTACTAAACAAAATACTATTTCAAATACTTTGAAATAATACTATGAAGCTAAAATGAGTAAACAAAAATTCAGTAAAGTTTAAAAAATATAGACATCAATCAAAAATAAAACCTGACACTACAAATGATGTGGTAAAACTAGTTGTACTAGTACATTATTATTATTATTATTATTATAAAAACTAATTCCAGCTACGTAATGTAAATATGATGATGTTTTAATGAGCACAAAGATTAAACTGAGGGGTTAAAAAACAATACTGTGTCGAAAGTAAATATTGTGTTCCAAATTACAAGTGTTTTATTTCCTATATTCAGTTTAAATTTAACGACCTAGTTCGTGCTTAAGATAACAATTTTAAATCGAGAGCAAAAATATATTTTGAACAACTCACACCGGTGGGCACGTGAAATAAGGCATCAATCTCGTATTTACTGGTTTGTCAGTATATGTGAGGTCAGGGTTTGAATTCAGATCGGGTGTATTTAAGTGGTTTTCCCCCTAGGTAATTTTCCACACTCCCTTCACGTAAATGTGTGTATAATACCTTTATATTATATCTACCTCATTCCTAACAAAAAACTATGAATATAGTAATAGTCTGTACGGGTACGCAAATCACGGGATAGGCGTGGGTCTCTCTACCTCTACCTCTATTTCAACAGTCACGTATTAACCTTCATTTGACTACTTTAACAGGTATATCTCAACCACCATTTTACTACGTCAACAAACGTGCCTCAACCCCTTTAGACTAGTTTAACAAGTGTATTTCAACCCACATTTTACTACTAAACAGAGGTCCCTCAGACCCCAATTAAATACTTAAAAAATTATACCTCAGCCTCTATTTAACAATCAATAGGCGATCCTCGATCACCATTCACTAATTTATAGGGTGCCTCTACCACCATTTGACTACTTCAACAGCCGTGCCTCGACCTACATTTGACTATTTCAACGGGCGTGTTTTTATTATCTTTTGGCTATTTCAAAAGAAATGTCTCGGTCCCATTTGACTATTTCAACAGCCGTGCCTCGATCTACATTTGACTATTTTAACGGGCGTGTATTTATTCTCTTTTGACTATTTCAAAAGGAATGTCTCAGTCCCATTTTACTACTTCAATAGTCGTGTCTTGACCTCCATTTGAATAATTCAACAGGCATTTATTAACCTTTATTCGATTACTCAGAATTTGAAACTACATCCATTTGATCCTCTGAATTAGTTGATGGTGTCCTCTTTAACTCGTAAGAAGTGCTATTTATCTGAACGTTTGAGAAATTACCTCTTTTCACTGCATGTGAATATTAATTAAGAACCCTAGACATTTTAAAAGTATGAGCTATTGTTGGGATTTAGTGCAAAACCTGTGATTTGGATAGGCAGGAAATTTGATTCAGGGGATTGTTCACCTGGGTACAAAGTAATCTACACTAATATTATAAAGAGGAAAGATTTGATTTTTTGTTTTTTTGTTTGTAATGGATAAACTCAAAAACTAATGGACCTATTTTAAAAATTCTTCCACCAATATAAAGCTACATTATCAGCGAGTAGCATAGGTTATATTTTATTTTGAAAATTTAATTTATTCCTCATAAAAAATGTCGATAGTCACTCATATTTTATGGTAAAGTCTATGATGATTCTTCAATATGCGTGTTAAAAATAATAATGCGGGGGGAGAGGGAGGGAGGGGGAAGGGTCTAGTATGTAATATTCATGTAGAGAAAGAGAAATTATATTTGGAAACGGGAATAGGACCTAGGCCACTTTTGGCGTAGCAGGCCAATTCTCTACCTCTATCCATATCCAGATTTAACTTTTTTATAGTCTATATATGAACAACACCCGAGACGATTGATATAGACAGCCCACAGTAATGATGGCTTTTTATGACAGTTGAAAAGTATTATTATTAGCACCCCGTCTTACTACCCGTTTGGGTTGTACGCACTTACGCTAATGTGTAATGGTAGGTAGATTGTGAGATGAGGTGAGGGACCTACAGATTAACGTGGAATCTGAACCACGGTGGAGGCCTGGCATTCCCCACATTCACAAGTTGTGATTAATACACGTCTTGTCAGAGGTAGAAGGAAGAGTTTGGCAATCAGATAAATATGTGCCGGGACCGGGGATTGAACCCCGGACCCCAGCACAGAAGTTTGATACCATACCCCTAGACCACCAGGTTACCAGTTGAAAAATAAGTAAAAAAGAGATGCAAATATATTTATTTTGATATAGTCACGTCCAAATTCGAGTCATCCGGGCTATCCGCATTTAATGATATAGGGATGAAAAAGGTAAAATTGAAAAGAAATATAACAACATTTTTGTGGAAGGAGAGGGGTCAACCATTTAGGAAAAAAACTTTTCACTACATCCAACCGGGATTAGCGCTCTGGCCTGCCCATCACAGGCAAAGAAGACTAGACAAGATTGACGTTTAGTTCGCGTTAACACTCACGTGGGTAGTGAACTTGTGTATCAATCCGCCTTGCAGATATTTTTTGTCACTTAGGCAAGTAAAGTCAATTCACACCACAATTGGTCAAAGTGACATTATATTCACGAAGCAGATTAATATATAACCAATTTTAGGATACTTAGAAGTGTCAACAAAATACCAAAGTTACCGTGAATATACAATAGCTCTGCACAAGTTTTCAGTTCAAAAACAATAGTTTTTTAGATTTCCAGCTATAGATTCTTCAACGCGCTAGAAAATAAGAGAACTGTTTGTCTGCAACATCCGCGTCCCACGAATTATTTATATGTCATTGTCTGAAAAAGAAGTGGCAGTCATCTGAACACGACAGAAGTAAGGGAGGGCGTGAAGAAGAGCGTACTGAAAAATGAGAATACGACGTGGAAATGGGGAAAAGATGGGAATGGGTGGGGGAGGGGGGGGCGAGTACATTAAGACGGAAAACAAAAAAGACATAGGCTCTTCCACCTTAACCACCATCCCCCGCTTTCCCGACCCGACTCCTTTTTTCTCCGTGAAGAGATATTACAGTGTTGTCACATCTTACATCCAGGAATGCGGTGTTTGGATTAGGGTAAGTTCATGATAAGAATCCCAAAATCAAACTCGCACTTAAATTTTGTTGCAATGACGAGAACCTTAAGAAGTGTTTACAATAATATCGATCTTATGATATATTAGAATATGCAATACAATGTAATTGTCCTATTGGCAGCGTAAAACCATAACCGAGTCGCCGGTGGCTGTAATATCAATTATAGCTCTTAGTAGATAAAGATATTCACACGTCCATCACAAACGCTGCCTTAAAAATATGAGTAAATCATCAACCTTAACACAGGACGATCCCTGTATGGCTCAGTGATAAAACTATGGCGTCCCAAACCAAAGGTTCCGGGTTCGATTCCCGAGTAAAGGTGTAATTTTTCAATGTATTTTATTATAATATATTGTTATTCACCTAGCCTGATTTTCTATACTTTTTTGCCAATAAAATAAACAATATAACATTGAAATTGATAATGGTCCCAGTTTTTATTCGTGTGTCATTTTTAAACCCTACTTGATATTTTGTTTAATATACAAGGTTTATTTTAATTGGTGTCAAATATTATAAGGGCGTATTCCTAGTGACCAAACACTAAGAAAAGTTCATAAAGACATGGGTCCAAAAATGCTTATTTTCTGAGATAGGAGAAATTTTACTGTTCAATTAATAAGCAAACGAACAGAATAAGTAATTCAATTAAACAAGACAACGTATAACAGAAACAAACAAAAACCCAAGGCAGAACATTTTGTTTCAAATTTGTTCAAAATGGTGTCCTGCCTGCTTCAATGTATCCTCTGAGCTTGCGTTCCATGCTTCGTCGTACTCTGTTGAACACACATCCATTTATACGATAAACTATCATAAAACCTCAACATTAAGCACAGGAGTTGGGTAAATAATGGACTTTAAATGTCCCCATAGATAAAAAAAATCCATTCCGTTCAAATCTGATGATCAAGCAGGCCATTTAATGGATCCCCCACGACCAATTATTCTTTAGGAAAACCCTTAAGATGGGATGGAAGGGGACGAGAGAAAAGGGCAGTGTTTTTTTGCAGTTTTTTATTTTAAAAAAATTGGCCAAAGTAAATAAAATATGTATACAGTAGAATTATTATTATTATTATTAGCACCGCGTCTTACTACCCGTTCGGGTTATACGCATTTACGCTAATGTGTAATGGTAGGGTGATAATGAAATGAAATGGAGGACCTACAGTTTAACGTGGAATCCGAACCACGGTGGAGGCCTGGCATTCCCCACATTCACAAGATGTCTTGTCAGAGGTGAAGGAAGGGTTTGGTAATCTATACAGTAGAAAAATACTTTCATTTTCTTCACGTGGTGATATCAACAATTCTTGAATATTTGTCATGAACATAGCGGCATTAGATGAGACACTTTTTAAATGAAGAGATAAAGTTGTAATTAAATTTCAGAACAGCCTTGAGAGATATTCAAGAAGCTATGAGGTCGCCATGTGAAGAAAATTAAACTCTTATGTTTGTACTGAAGCAATATTTTGATTTAAAAACATATTTTGATATAAACACTGCAAAAACCCTAACCTTTTCTCACGTCCCCTATTCTTCAACCTACTTTAATCTGAAAGATAATTGATATAAGTTAGATTAGAGTTGGCCCAAAATGTATACACCCCAAAGTTACAATCAAACTAAACTCACCATTTCAGCCGTGGTTTATTAGGCAGCCTTCACTTACCTGGAAAAAAAAATTGCATATATTAATAATAAACAATGACATCAGATATCCATCATAGTACGAGAATTTAAGTGACATATTTAAGCAATGGGATTTATTTATTTAAATGCTATTACCTATTTGGTTTACGGGGCAAGGATAGGGACTTACACTTGAAACGATTATTTGGTAGCATACTTTTGCCCTGAAAATAAATCATCTTACCTTGAATGATTATACTACGGCCCTATCTTATAAGTATATCCCGGATTTTTATGTAAGTACATATTATAATCATGCTATTTATAAATGTGAAAAGCGAAATGTCTGTGAATTAGGTTATTTGGGACTGTATTTTCAGTTTTAATTTTACACGTTTTATTGAATTCTACATGTTTTCGAAAATATCACATATTTTATGTTTTTTAATCATGGTTTTAGTTTTATGTCTTTCTTGGGGGAAATACTTTTAAATCACGTGTCACTAACTTTCAGCCAACTTGTACTTCCATAAAGGAATGTATCCAGTGAAAGGATGGCAGTGAGCATAGACTAAGTCAGGTAGGCTGGCTCGTCGGATAGGGTTACAGTTGACATAATGTAGCTTTGTGTCACGTTTCCCGTACTGTAAAGTGGAGAGAATGCGGTGTTGCCAGATAGTGAGTGGTCCCAACTGTGCGTCTCTCGCGCGGCGTGTCAGTTTGTAAATATAAATCGGACGAGTTGTAAAAATAATAACTCTTGAATGTGATTAACTCATTTTCCCGTTGTTCTTTGGTCGGGAGAAGAAATGAATATAAAACGGCAAAGTAAAGAACAGATTACGAAAATGGAACCAAAAATCAATCTAAAAAATGTAATTTGAAGTTTGTCACATTAGTAGGGAGCGCAGAGCGGTCTCTTTTAAAGCAAGCAAGACCAACAATGTAATGATTTCTAAAATCGGTTATATAATGCTATTCAGTTGAAGTATTTAATTAATGGAAGATGCAAGTGGTGCAAAACAAATTAACAATACAATATGATTTGTTAAAAAAGTAAATGTACATGTATATATTTTGGAAAGTGTTTTTCAATTACTTCCTTCAGAAATTTGCAACCATAAAATAAAATTTTGTTTCAATCATATTTGTATATATTATTAAAAGGGGGAAAGAAGATTTATTCAATGTTATATATTTTCACATTATTACAGATTTTACTGCAAATTTTAACTGATTTTGTGACCTGGGCATTGTTGAGGAACAACACTGTTGGGGAAGGGAAATGTCTATTCAAACCTACTTCTTTTTTTTACGATACTGAAACTAAGGCTAGCACCAATCTTATAAAAGTTTAAATTAACTTATATAGAAACAAGTCCGGCCCTTTTGAAATTTATGAGTCAAGTGTTTTTATAAGTTTGATACAAATATTATTAACAGATTAACTGTAAAGGGAGAAGAGGAAAGTGTCTAAGAAGAAATTCACCCAAATTAGCGTCAAAAGAGGATTTAAAAACCACAATTAAAAATCCCATTTGGCTAACTACTAACTGGATTTTAATTACAGCCTCCACCATTTGCAATTCAATTTATTGAAAACTTTACTCTTTAGATCACGTGTGCCACTGATGCGGTTATTTACCAAAATCTATAAATGCTTTCAGACTTTAAAGGTTATAAAAGTTAAGCCAGATAGTTTTTATTCAGCTCTAGTTCAGTATTTTTTTTATTTAAGAAATTTTGTCATCAACTGTAGACATGAACCAAAGACGTCATCGAACAAACAACACCATACGACATAAACACCCTGGTCATTTTTACAACTTAACTCCCCCTGTCTGCAAAACTGCTCTCCTCCGACAACCTTTTCGAATCATGCTGTGCTGGGTCATAAATGCAAAGCGTTTCGTAATCGCTTTGTTTGTTCATACAATTCCTACCATAGGAATGGCTTGATCCGTCCAGGAGAGAGTATTGTGTCTGAGGTCACTTTTCGTGTTACATGCTGTACGAGTAGGCGACGGTAGGTTAGGTGCCGTGACCAACACAGTGCTCTGCGAAGTGAGTCTAGACTTCCACTGAGAACCGTGAAGGTAGTAAAATACACGAACGACCAAATTGGTAATGTCCATCTCTCCTCCCTGTCCTATTTCACTTCCATTCCCTCCCGTTAACGGATAGTTTCACCGTCAACGGATCATTTTCAATATTTATTGACAAAGTTTTTTTTTATCTATGTTAGTAAAATGAGTTTGTTTGTTTGTCATAAGCATTGCACGATCTATCGCAAGCAGAGTGTTGAAATTTTAAAAACTAGTAGCCCCTGTGCACGAACATACGCACCTCGAAGAAAGAATTTTAACATTTTAACTATATATTTTTAAATTTAATTAAACACCGGGTCAGATTCAAAGCAATATTAATAAAATAGTTTGTTTGTCTATAATGCGAATTGTGCGATATCTAACGCACGTAGAAGTCTGAAATTTTAAAGATTAGTAGCTCATATGCACCAACATGTACATTCAAAGATATAATTTTAAAATTGTATTTAGATTTTCCTAAAAATATCCGGGCAACGCCGGGGACTTCAACTAGTTTATAGTAAAATAAGAACATTAATTGACTAGTACAAGGATTTAAAACGCTTAATCCAACCGAATAGGGAAAAGAGGGCAGTTTAGAGAGAATAATATACTCACATTCGTATCTAGGGAGGATGAGAAAATTACAAGCATAAAACTACTCTCAGTGCACACAGACGGGATTCAAAACCTGACCTCTCCATCCAACGGCGAGAACGTGTAAAAGCGAGTAAAACTAAAAGTAACTACATAATTATGTTAAGATTAATTTACATTTTCCGCGTTTCTATTCATTTTTCACTGCATCTAATTACCCGTTCGGGTTGTAGGCCATTTTCCGTAACCGTTAGACTCTTATTAGAGACTAAGGATATTTTCTTTCCTTTAATAATTAACTAACTTTTACATATACTTGAGCACAAAAGACCATACCATAGCTGACTCATGTTGATCGTCTACTAATTTTATTATGATCAATTTATTTAAGAATACAACTTTATTGATAGGCAACACTTCTTACTGTACAGCTCTTAATTCGAGTCAGGTCTGATCAAACAGCACATAGCGAATGTGTGGCATGTTTGTAGGTGGTATGTGTGGTATGCTTTCCCCAATTGTCTTTAAAATTGACATAGCTACAGGTAAATATTTTCACGTATCCATACGTCAAGACATGTGATCAGCAGCTGTCACTTTTGATAGGTATTAATAATCATCTAATGTAGTAAAATGAAATCAATGTTCGTCGCAAAAAAAATTGTTTTTATTTTCTAAAGAGTGTTATAAACGTCCAATCTTAAGAAAACCAAAGCATCGTACCTATGTCTTTTTAGAATTGAGTTTCAGATGGGCTGAAGAGGATTAAGAGGAGAACACTCCCTCATACTAAGAATCCCAATCTCCCCCTCATCAGAGGGCCAATCTAACACGAGAGTGACCACAGAAAGTGATGGTTTTTGACAATGTTCTTTCTTTGTACACGTTGGTATCGGTCCTTAAATAATTAAGTTCTATTCTATTTGGTTCGTGACACAAGAGATCACGAAAATATCCGTATGGGACCTACCAGACAACAGCGTGGACGACTGGATGGCTCAGACTACAGCTTACGTTGCATTGAGCATAGTAACAATAATCCATAGATAATATAATGATAATTAGCGACTAAATAATATAATATATTTATTTTTCATTCAATGCTTTGAAAAAGTGCATTTCCACCTTTTTTCCCCTCTCGCGGATTTCTATCTATTCGGGTTATACGCATATATATTAATTACGCTGGTGTGTTAGGGATAAGGAAGGTATAATTTAGAATAAATATGACCACATTTGTGTGTAGGTGACCTGGCGGTCTAGGGGTAAGGTGTCAGACTTCTGTGCTGGCGGCCGGGGTTCAATCCTCGGTCCCGGCACAGATCTATCTGATTACCAAACCCTTCCTTCACCTCTGGCAAGACATCTTGTGAATGTGGGGAATGCCAGGCCTCCACTGCGGTTTGGATTCCACGTTAAACTGTAAGTCCTCATTTCATCTCACAATCACCCTACCATTACACATTAGTGTAAGTGCGTATAGCCCGAACGGGTAGTAAGACGCGGTGCTAATAATAACACATTTGTATGAAGGGAGGTGGAAAACTGTTCAGGAAACACTATCTTCAGTATACACAACCGGATCTCGAAATAAAACCTTTCCACTACCGGTAAATCATATTAATAAGATTGATATATTAGATTTAGACCACGTGCCCATCTCTAACGGAAGTATTTGTTGAAATTCAATGGCTACGTGTCTGCTAATCTGACCACAATCTCCTAATCAATGTCTGACAGTTTTGATCTTGGGTCCAGTAGATATTTTTTATGTGCAGTATTTACACGCCGAGGGAAGTATTCAGTAGCTGACCCATTTGATAGTTGGTACCAATAAAGTCATGTGACGTGTGGCCCTCAGCCGATTTGTCAAACATGGTAATGACAAAATGCCTAATGTTTACACACGCGGGTAATATATTCGTACATAATTCAGAAGAGATACATATATTCATATAATGATGGCAAGTATCACCAAATAACCAATGAAGTAAATGTTAAGTCCATTGTGTTCATTCTTGTGTCGAGAACATAAATATAATTATTTTCAGAAAATGGTTTATGTATATTTAAATTGAAAGTAAAATATAAATTTTGAAACAAATCTGTTTTATTTTTTTAACTATAAATGTGTCTATAAAATACTTAAGTTAAAACAATTTTCATTAAAATTTTCAAAATAAAGATGACTACCTTGTCTGTGACCTTGTTTTACTTTTGTTTGAAAGACAAAGGAAATCACTGTTTAATTTATTAACGTGACTATATTTCTTTTGCGGATGCGTTTATAACTAAACATCGCTGAAAACTAGTCCCTGCCCCACTTCTAAGGCGAGTAAGAGTTTCCATTTTAATTACTTGTTAACTAATAGTCGCCATGATTGTTGGCCATAGTAGTTATGTACTGAGCTCAGATCTGAATTTTTGTACAAAAATTCGCTCGTCTGTACGAAGTTGAAATTTCTGAATTCGTCATTTTTGGTGCTGTCAAGGCTTGGGGCTATAATCAATCACCTAGTCTCTCCTTCATATTAGACAGCGAACTACACGTATTGACAGTAACGGTGGTTACGTAAACAAAGGCATCAATCTCGTACTATATTATTTGATGGTGCCATATAGGTCAGGATTCAAACCCAGGGTGTGTGTACTGAGGAAATTTTATTCTTGTTTTACACTCTACCGCCATGCAGATGTAGGTGAATTTCTTCTAATCTCTACCTTCCTTACCGATACCCCATTGGCATAAATATGTGGTCAGTCTAGACGGGTAGTAAGACTCGGTGCAAATAAAAAAAATACCCGAGTCTTAATATGTTCACCTGAAGTTTGAACAGTTATCTTCACAAAATTTTCATAATAGCACCCCAGGAAACAAATAAAGAACAAATTCTTTCAGAGAGGATGACATCTTTAGGTTGAGTGCGATTTTATCGAAAGTTGTTTTTGGACGCGAGTACTGTAAAAACCTTTTAGAGGGAGGTCGTGTTTACTTTAAGCCCTAAGGACAGGAAGTCAATAGCTTTTTTTTTATCGCGCCACTAAAGGGAAAGAGAAGAATCAACAGCATCCGTTGATCGGAAATCTTGTCAAACATGATTAGCGACTTAAACCATTGCGCGTCGCTAATTATAAAATAAACCTAATATGTCTTTACCAATAGAGTTCATTTTTTTCTCGCATCTTACTACCCATCCGAGCTATTCGTAAATTTGCAGCAAGGCTATAGGATCGAGGAAGTTAAACTCTAGAGCCAATTGTCAAGAAATTACGTGGAAGAATAGTGAGAGGATATTGAAAAAAAAGACCTAGATTCAAACAACAACCTCTCCATCACTTGCAAACAAGGGTAAATGAGAATTAGGCCTTTGTCGACCAGTGTTGGCGCATACGATTAATGTCTAACACTAAGTTAGTATATGCTATGAATGTGAGTGTAAGTATTGTTCAACAGTACTATATACTATTATGAATGTGGGTGTGAGTGTGAGTATTGTTCAACAGTACTATATAATATTATGAATGTGGGTGTGAGTGTAAGTATTGTTCAACAGTACTATATAATATTATGAATGTGGATGTGAGTGTGAGTATTGTTCAACAGTACTATATAATATTATAAATGTGGGTGTGAGTGTGAGTATTGTTCAACTATATTATTTATCATGAATGTGAGTTTATTGTTTAACAGAATTGGGCCTAAATGTCTTAGAAAAAAAAGTATGAGAATTGTTCAACTGTATTATCTGTTCTGAATGTCAGGGTAGTTATTGCTCAACTGAATTACATGTTATGATGATTATGAGGGTGAGTTTTGTTCAAGTGAATTATTGTTTATAAATGTGGGGTTTTGTTCAACTGAATTATTTGTCATTGGTGATTAGTGTTCAACTGAACTATGTGTATTAAATGTGTTAGGTGACCTGGTGGTCTAGGGGTAAGGTGTCAGACTTCTATGCTGGGGGTCCGGGGTTCAATCCTCAGTCCTGGTATATATTTATCTGATTACCAAACCCTTCCTTCACCTCTGACAAGACATCTTGTGAAAGTGGGGAATTCCAGGCCTCCACCATGGTTCGGATTCCACGTTAAGCTGTAGGTCCTCATTCCATCTCACAATCACCCTATTATTACACATTAGTGTAATTGCGTATAACCCAAACGGGTAGTAAGACGCGGTGCTAAAAATAATAATATTGAATGTGAGTGTAGTTATTGATAAACTCGCCTTCTCTCGGGAGTCCGCGCTATCAAACTGAAACCAGAATGTTATTAATAGTCCAGTCAAATGAGACTTTTTGGCTTTTTGAGGCTAATATGATTGGATTATTAAGTCTTGCCGTGAAATGGCTGCCAACTTGTGAACTCAATTAAATTGAGGAGGGTATAGATGAGACATTTTGTTTGATGTAGTAATATCACGTGGGGGAGTGGGGGATTGCCGAGGGTCTAGAGTGGCACTGTAGTTATAAGAGAGGACGTGGTGTTTCAAGGATAAGGCAAGAAATAATAATTCAAACAAATGCTATTATAATAATTAATATGAAACAAATATATTTATAAATAATCGTTTCATACAATTGGGCATATCTGAATTTTTTATGTGATTTTTAAATTAAACATAGACTTAGGAAACAGAGTTGAGAATAAAACATTCAAAATAAGAATCTATAAATAGTTTGATTTTCAGGCAACCCATAAACGGAGGTAGCTAATATAGGTTAAGATTTCGAGCTTCTTTTTATTTATATATATATATAAATCTGATAATTAAATTTTATTTTTCATGACTGAGCCAAATATGTACAGTACCTTTTAGAAAAATGACTCACATATACTGAAGAACAAGTATATCCCGTGCTTAGAGTCTTACTACCTGTCAGAGCTTTGGGGTAAGGATAAGTAATGTAGGATTTTAGGGGGAAGTGTACCTGCATTTGATTGGTGGCAGAGGGGAAAACTATTTAAGAAAACCAAGTAAGTACACCCGGCGGGGATTCCAACTTTGTCCGATAAACCAGACTAGAAGAGACAGACGTTTTTATCCACGTGCCCACCATTACAAGTTTAATCAAATTTATAATATTTAATGAAACGATGGTATACTAGACAATTTATAATTGTTTACTAAACATAATTATCATCTAAAATAATTGAATAAAAGGAGTGACTTGACCACATGAAGGTTTAGAGTAATTTAGTAACAAACCGCTGCTATTAAACACACTAATCATCAGCCAGTTCTCCCATTTTACATTGTCAGAGTTGTAAATTCCCACGGATGTGCATCTATTTTAACAACAAACAATTTATTGGACTGGAAGAAGGGCCAGTAAACAGGGGTGGACTGACAGGTTCCAAACGACCCGGGACTACAAATATGATGGTCTTTCATGCATTCATGTATTCATAAATATCATTGTAGCTTTTGTTTCACTGTAAGCTGACGGGGTGAGGTAAAGTAATTAAATTCAATCCCGATGCCATTTCAGCCACATTATCGATTATTACGTCGCTTTTCAATCCCCTTAATACATCAGTTTATACTTTCTACTGACAAGAAGAAAAATACTTATAAATTGTTAGACAGTAGCTGGAAGTATAATCTTGATATATTAAGTTGATACACTCTTTCTTCACCAATGATGGGTCTTAAAATATAATAATAAACTCAATTTAGAATGGAATGTGTATCTTTATTTTAGTAAATTGGGCAGGACAAAATAAACCGGCCCACCAGGATATCTTCCGGTGTCCCAGTCCACCCCTGTCATTATATAACACCCATCACAATTCTGTTGATCCCTTTATCTGTGGAATATTTGCGTGTTACTGGATTGCACATGACAGCACGTATTTATATGTAGGCCGTAATAGTGCATTGCATCCCACAACTCTTCCCACCAGAGTAAACAATTGTGTTCCTATACAGCCATTAAACCTTAGTCTGGAACTAGTCATAGACGTGTCATGGAGTATAGCTAACCAAGATAAAGGACGGCGCAGACCGGCCGCTATACTATGAAGCTATACTAAAAATATATAAAGCGGACCTTTATAAATAATGTGAGCATATGGAACACCGCAGACCTAAAGAAAATATAGCGAGATAAGAGCTTTAAAACTTTGCTATATAGCGGTCGTTTGACCCTTGGCTAAATACACCTCCCTTCCGGTATCAGTCATAGACGTGTCATAGAATATGCCAGCCAGGATTGACTACACACATTATATCCCTGGCAAAGCAACAATTTAACTTAAGGTGTGAGTGTATGGAGCGCGAGATAAGGATAGTATTTTTGCTGTTTTTATAGCAAAACATTTTTTTTAAAGCTTGGACTGCAGAATTATTTGATTTGTTTTGATTTAAAATTGCAAGAATACTGCCGTTAACTCGCGTTCCCTACACTCCCTCCTTGATATTTTATTGTTAGTCCGTTTAATATCTAAGCTATTAACGGCTTTATTAAAGTGCCTGAGATCATAGAGGTAGTTCAGAGGAAGTGCAGCAGTATTAGCGTAGAGTGAATAAAAAACAGGTAAAAGTAGTGTGTAGAAAACTACTTCCAAGTTCACTTGACCAAGATTATAACCTACAGCTCCTCATCACCAGCAATAATGTATATAAATATTCTGAATCCACGTGATCACAAGTGGCAGTACATTAATTTATAATATTGGATGTGTGTAGAATTAAACCAATCACGTATCTTCATGGTTTTATTACACGTATAGTGTCAGTGGACTAATAATTAGAAACTTATCTTGGTTTAATTGGGCAATCACAGCAACCAATCCTCACACCGTTAATTTACCAACTTAATAAAACTAATTAAACCTAATATTATTAGTTAATTTTTGGGGGGTAGGGAAGACCCAGGGATTTTCTGCGTCTTTCCACTTATCCATCGGATTATCCGCATCTTTACACTTAACTACGTAAGAATGAGGGGGGTAACATTTTGAACAAATATATCCAAATTTTAGTGTATAGATACTGGGAAACCATTTAGTATTCGAACCCCGACCTTCCCAACTAGTGGCTAAACGGAATATATACACTTGACTTTTAGTACACTTGCACAACGCCTCGGATCTTAAGTCAGACGATGGGAGGTCTACCGACGGAGCTAAATAATTATCCAACTAAGCACATTTTTAAATATCCCAAAATGTCTAGGGTCTCATAATTAAATTTTAAAATACACCAGTTTTAAAACATGACAATTCGTTCTTACATAAGATGAGATACCATCGTACATCTGTAGCTTTCACCAAGAGCTGTTGAACGAGTCTGTAAATGTGATGGAAACTGGAGCATAGTTGCACAACTATAGATAGCTATCAATGTGAACAAACCTCTAGTGTCGTTCGGCAACGCGCGCGTTGTACTTACTTCCTACTAGTATCAGTGGTCGCACGGTCTTAAGCGCCACTCACACCAAACACTGGCTTGCCTGTGATCTGTAGGTAAACTTTTGATACCGGGCCTGGTGTTCAGAGGATATATTTACTAAATGGTTCCCCACTGTTTATCCACCCAGATACAGATACGTTTCCTTTAAATTCTACTTTCCTCGTGTGAATAGTCTGGACGGTTAGTAAGACGCAGTGTACACATTCTAGTAATGTTTTCTGCCTTGCAGCCGTATCGTACTACCCGCGCGGGATATCCTTATAACCACAGTACTTAGGTTAAGAACGAGAATGAGAAAGTTTAGAACAAGTGTACTCACAATTGAGTGGAGGAAAAGTGAACCACTATTTGGGGGGGGGGGAAACACAAAATTCAATGCAGGGATTCAAACCAGGCCTTTCAATCGAGGGTAAAAGAAAACAAGGCTATATTGACACATTTGTCCACGTGCCTAGCGATGAGGGTGGCTCTAATTTGATTTCTGGGTAAGTAAATATAAATATTATACTGGTATAAAAATTACGTGTAGAGAGGGTAAACAACGATATTCTCAGGTTGTGAGTTTTGTTTTATTTTGTAAATTGGTGGAATTTACTTTTTAATATAATAAATAATTTTAAAATCTGAAAATTTTCGACTCGGTGAGTCGCGTCTATGTACGGCTCTCGTAATCTTGCCAAGAATTTCAGACAAAGAGCGCTTCTCTTCCGGCCTCAGTGGTACTGCTTAGACAACCCGCCTTGCGGGTTCTTTGTGCGCGACTGGTTGCTAACAAGGTTTTCATTCAGGGTCGGGAGTTCGACTTTGTCCTGTGAAGAAACTAGACTAGTTACTGGTTTCTTGAACAAAACGGTCCGGTTTTACTCTCATAGGCTTATAGGTGTGTCAAGGAGGGACTGGACCAAGAGAGTGACTTGTTATGTGCTGGACTTGTGTGATATTTTGATCTTTGATGTAGTTAAATGTTTCTTGATAAAAGATTTGTTTGTGCCTTTTGTGTAGCGTCTAATGTAATTCCGATATTTGGCAACTATTTTAAGTCAATTGGAGGGCGCAAGCGCGAGTAACGATGAGGCTTGCATCTTCTTTAATTTGATGGTTGTTTGTACCCAGCTCAACCAGAACTTAAATGTATGAACAGTTACATAGATCTAACTTCAAACTTATCATAATTAAGTTATTCACGGCCCTCAACCAAATTATAGTTCCAAGACCTTAGTGGTAGGTGTGACGAGTTCAGGGCCTAAGACCATCCTGAGAAAATAGTACGGATGTAAATGGATGGGGTATTTGGTGAATACCCACACTAAGTTGATGGTCCCTGGGTTAGAAGAATACCCTAATTTGGTGAGGGGAAAGAGCTACAGATGATAGCACAGAGAAGATGCAAGACGAAGCGGCAAACTAGACATTATGATGGAACTTGACGTGTTATGTGCCCCCAAACTATAAAAAAAGAGTGGGTTTTACAAATCTGTCAGCCTTTTTTTAGTCTGTATATATGCCTGGTCCTCCTTCCGTATAAACCTGTGGCTACTGCCAAAACTATTTGATCTAACTTGTATGTATGCGTAAGCTGAGCGTAGGGCACAGGCCAGAAATGGGTATTTTCGGAATAAATTTCCACCGTTTGTTTTAAGGGTCTCTAACCTAGGTCCAGTGGTTTCTTGGTCAGATAAACATCCTCATATCTTGAAGTTCTGGATTCTATCCCCACGTCATTCAAATATAACCTCTGCATACCCATCCGAGATTGTAACATTGAACTCCCTCCCACCTAACAAGCCGCCAACTGTGTTGTGAAAGTACTATTGTGTTTGTCCTTCCTTTAATGTATTTACATCCATCATTAATGATTATAAAATGCTATATTTTGAATTCAAGCGTGATTTTTCTCAGCCCTTTAATGTGGCTGCACTTCTAATAAACTATTCTCATCACCCTATGAAGCCTATAACCCTATAACCCCGGTGCTTGAGGAATCAACTTAAGTTTTTCTTTTTATCATTTCTATTAAAAATCAAATTAATAACGCATTTGAGAACTAGGAAAAATCTTGAAGTATTTGCCTGCATGCCCACCTATCCGATATTTGAACCTCGACTACACAGGTTTGTAACCAATAAAGCTTAACATTTACCCGCATGTAATGTTTAATACTTTCTACCAGCAAGTTTGTCACTTGTTGGTTGATACCCCTGTTCGCATTTTAAAATTGTTGATTAAGTTCAGGTCCTTATAATTGTACTTGGAAATTTTTAATCATTTATATATTATGTGAACAGAAAATAATAGCTGAAATTATAAAACTTGTTTTTTTAGTGTTATTTTGTTTGATATGTTTATTACGTCATAAACAACAAAGAGAACACTTTTAGTAGATTAATTACATTAATACAATTTTGTAACTACAGGTATATATAATTCCTTTTAATATAATTATTATAATTATATATATGTATGTAGACATCAAATAGTTGGTGAAAATTAATAGTTTAACTACCCAAGTGTTTAACCAATAAGGCTTTACATTTACCCGCATGCAACGTTTAATATTTCATCCCATTTTCGAAAGAAAAAAAAATGTCTTATTAGATTTGTTTATTGACGCGAACAGTAGCAATATCATTCAACAACATTCAGAGCGTGCAACCTGTTGTGATAGTAAGAAAGCATATAATTACTCTCCTACCAAATGAAAAAATATATCCTTTTCGTCTAAGTTTCCTACCATCTAGAAAAAGAGTAGGAACCACATCCAAGATAAATCAGGACACGCTAAGACGCGTTGGAACATCGTAGGGCACAGTTTTTACCGGGCAGCCTTACTCTGCTCACACCATCAAGCACAATAATGTTTTGTATATTACCGTCTTCTTACAATATCCCCACGTTATAACTTTTGTATTTCTCAAGTTCGTTTATGTACTTTACCCGATTGTAATATTATCTCTCGATCTGTTCTAAAGCACGGCACAATACCTTTTCGTTCATCGTAGAAACGTCCTAACCATCATCCTGTCGAATCTCGAGGGATGGACCAGGAGACGATTAGTGACATTGCTGTTTGTAAAGGATAAGGTTATGACAGGTTTGTGTATGATCCCTCCCAAATGTTACATTTAAATAACATATTGACTCTGTTACGTATGATCTGGTTAGAGTTCACCTCTTACACAATTCAAAATACTGACCATTACTCGTAGCTACTCACAAACAAACGCATCTTAGGTTAACAATGTACTATTTATATATGTCGTTGATTGGCTGGCTTTAGCTTGTCCACAATTGATGCTGAGCGTTGCCCGCGTAGTCTTACATCTGCGCCGATAAATAATAATAGTTAAAGGCTCAGCGTCCAACAGCTGCTGTAAGTAGCTTGTCCATTATTGCAGCAACTAACTACGCTGAAAGGTTGTTTTTTTAGCAGTGATCACGTCTATTTTTATGGTGGTATTAAACATTACACTTTGTTTGCCGAGATATGTCATACAGCGCGGCTTAGAATTGAATCGCTTACGGTTCATATAACAGGTAAATTTTGGGAGGAAAATGTTACCGAAACTGTCCAAACCCATTATACAGTAAACGGTCGTTTCACCCATAAGTTTAACATTTGAATAAGTTTTGTACAACGTTAAGTCCTCGAGCTATGTGGGTTCTTCTGACTTTACTTCCTCTTCCTCCTCGTCCGAAGGCGTATCCACGGTTGGAGGCGACTCTAGCGGTGAGGATACAGGTTACACTGGAGGTGGGGGCGGTGGTTGCGGAGTATGGAAAGGTGGTGGGTGATAATCTTAGTGTGGCCCTGGTAACAAAGCCACAACGTCCGCTTTGTGGAAATTGTTGATAGCACAAGTTATGCCACACAAGTAAGACTCTTCGATTATCTCGTAGGGTAGTACTTCCATAGCTCTTATCATGTGGCAAGTAGAGTCGCACAATTTGATGTAGCCTCGCTCGCTTGATACAACACCGATGTGGTTAACTACTTTATAGATTACGTGTATATAGTCCACAACCATACTGTGAATACTTTCGGTGGTCATATAGGCACGCCTCATATATGTATGATCCACAAACTTTAAATCAAGATAATTTGTTCTAAGTATTTTTCTACCAGCGAGCGTTAAGACCTGGGGGATAGTTTGCACATTCTCTTGCTTCCGTTTGCTAAACGTGTCGTACACCCCATTGATAGGTGTACGAATCTTACTCCAGCGCATATAAATAACAGTTTCTCATTGTTAATATCACACACGTATTCATCTGTTTGAATCTATAAACGATGGGTCAAAACCACACAAAACAAACCATCTAGATTCACGATCAGGCGTTTCCTGAGCTTGGTATTAACAGGCTTTAACCTATCCACGAAGTACTTTTGATCGACGACTAGATCACACAAGATTTACAAGCTGCTGTAACTTGTCCATCGTAGTCCACTCTATAAATGCTTATAAATACAGTCTGCCAAGCGACACCCTTGTAAGTATATTCACCCCCACCACCACTGATATCTCTGTCATGTGGTCTACTCCTGTTTCGACGTGCCAAACTATATATTATGTCATCACCCTTGGACTAGTCATGTATCGACATGTCTGGCCGCCAAACCAGCACCGTGGCTGATTCCTAGGGCCGAGACCATCAACCGATGAAATAGGACAGCAGTGGATTTGAAACCAAAAACACCAACTCTCAGGGAATCTACCCAACTGGGCACACTCCCATACACCAAAATCCTCCCGTAGATTCGAGCCAATGGGGCACCCATGAAAATCAATGGGGCAAACCCCTCTGGACTCTATTATAGTCATATGTCGAGATGAAATAGTGATTTCTCTAATATTAAGGTAGTTTACAAACGACAAATTCTTGAAGATTCTTAAGTTTCTTAAAGTGGATCGGACATTAATTATGTTAAAGATGAATATCTTGATTGTGTTTTATATGCTAAATAAAATTGTACACTTTTTTTGTGGGACAATTCATATATAGTGGGTTGGTAGAAAGCACGAGTTCAAGTCCATAACTATACAATTTTTATAACAAAAATACATGTTGTCAAAATAAATTAAATCTTGCTTTAGTATATACATTTAGATTAATTTTCTATAGATGTTAATCTCAACAGTTCTTGAATATTTCTCATCAACATCGCTGAGTTTGGGAATATATGTATTCGCGTTTTAAAAGTTTATATTCGAATGCTCTACTATGGTCCAAAAATATTCAATAAACATCGAAAACTTAACTAAACGTATCTATTGAGTAAATATTTTGTTAATTTTTAACCAAATATGCGTTTTTTTACAGAATTTAAAGGGAATTCCAGGCCTCCACCGTGGTTCGGATTCCACGTTAAACTGTAGGTCCTCCATTTCATCTCACAATCACCCTACCAACTACACATTAGCGTAAGTGCATATAACCCGAACGGGTAGTAAGACGCGGTGCTAATAATTATAATAATAATAATAATACAGAATTTAAAAAATATATTGAATGAAACTCGCGTTCCTCTTCCCTTAAAAAGCAGTTTGTTGATAGCTGATTTTTAAAAATTTTGCTTCAAACTTTAATAGTATGAAAAAGTATGTACGACTGCGTCGAAAAATAGATGTAAGAATATGTAAAATTAGCTCATTTTTAAATAAATGTCACCGTTCTAAGATTAAGTCAAATGTTGAAAAACATAGATTTAACTATCCTCAAACAATTAGTTATTAGTTACAATTACAATAATAATAATTAATAATTATTAGTAGGGTGACAACATAAAATTCGAGTATTGTAAATTAAGGATTGTTTTAGTGGCTTTAATACTACATAATATCTGCCATTTTCATAATAAATACCGCAGGGTGAGGATATATTCCTCCAACTAGATGGCGTCCTTAAAACCAGAGTGGGGTAACGGACTGAAGCCGACACGCTCAACCCACATTCTTGTGGTGTGGAGGGGTAGCCTAAGTGGGTAAAATAAGGAGAAACTATTTTAGAAAACAATTGACTAAACCTCAGGAACAGATGCAGACGCAATATTTCATAAATACGCTCTGATAGACATGTGGAACTGCCTAATTTCATGGCTGAATGAAAATAACATATTGAGCGCCGTCATTTCAATCGTGTGGCTCCACCGAGTTCATATTACTATTATTATATCGACATTCGTTTCAGAATACAAACGTTAATGGGGCTACCAAGAACAAGACTTAACCCCAATGCCCCATTTAGGGATCGAACTAGAGACGTTATTCTTACAAGATACGAGCAGTAACATTCAGAAGCGAGGCGTGACCTTTAATAAAGTGTTAGTAAATACCTGCACCGTAAAGCAACCCTTTATCTCAAATGTTTAAAAATAATAGTCAAGTTTTTTTTTCAAAAATTTGTGTTATAATTTTCCTTTGTAAATCTAAAATAAATGGTGCATCGTACAGCCTTTCTCGCTCCCTTAACAAACAATTGAGACATTTACTTAAAACAATCAAGATACGGTGAAAAGAAATAATATACATTGTTTAGTAAACATAGTCGAAAAAAGAGCATCACATTCTATATAAGTTCATAAATGAAATAATATACACTGTTACAGAAACATTGATCAAAGAGGACTTATCTGTCTACCAAAGAACATAATAATCAATTCCCATTTCAAATGACCTTATAGCTCAGATAGTATTGGTTTTATAAACTTTTATTTCAAATAAAAGGTGTTTTAATAATATTACAACTTTTCAATTAAGTGTTAGTTCTTATCTCAAAGGAATACGTAAATATGATTAAAATTGAAAATACCAGTTTCTCGAGAAAATGTTATGTTAAACAGTGCTCAGATTTGAATTTTAATTAAAATAATTTGAGCCGATTTCAAGATAATCGATTTTTATATATGCTCACCTTAGAGTAAGCTATCCTTTATTTTAGGGTTAGATATATATTGTCTGAAACCCACTAAGTAGCCTTATTAAAGCCCTATACACAAAGTTTCAATCCGATTGGTAAAATGATTTAGGCTCTACGCCGATAAACAAACTTACAGACAGACGGCATCGAAAAAAACACTTTTTCGCTTTCAGGGCGTCATGAAACATCAACATCAATCAAAATCTAGAATTCAATTTTTTTGACTATCACAATAGCTTCTCTCTTCGAAAGGTCGATGTAGAGTAAAAAGTGTATAAAGATTCGTTTAAATAAAAACATTATACAAAGTGGTAATAGTTTGTCAAGCACGGAGTAAACAAGTTAACATAGCCAGTGCACGTGTAGCACGAACTAGTAGAAATACGCGTGCAAAAAATTATATAGCTAGTGAATGAAAATATTTTTAAACCACCTAGGACACAAATTGACGTGGAGGAGCGGAGGGAATCATTTTACTGTGCTCGGTAGATCAGTCACACACATGCCCCTAGGATATAGATTGTAGCCAAATATGGTGATAAAGTACATTGATCTCGCGCAAGTTGATGGATGTAGAGAAGTTTCGCACATGCACTGTCCAGAGCTCACAACAGGTTATGTATCCAGTATCGTTTGTATAAACCTATGGCTGTGTGTGTTACATTCTTGGATTGACTCGAGTGAGCTCCAGACACATCATCAGTGTAATTGATATGTTCTCTCGTTTTAAACTGTTATCAGTGGATCAGTGGTAACACTAGAAACTAGTGCACCTTGACATTGGTAGCATTGCATAAAATGGGGATGTTACTGTTATCAATGGCAAACCTGGAAATTAGCACAATTTAAAAATAGGAGGACGCGCCATCAACACAATAAAATACGCAGATGGTCTAGAATTGCTGGCCAAAAATAAAGAAGAGTTGCAGCAAATAATGGACCGGCTGGTGAGAAGTCAAAAGTGATGGTGATTTAAAAAAATTAAGAGCCGCTGAAAATCAAACTTGTAAACCAAATGGGTGACCTGGCGGTCTAGGGGTAAGGTGTCAGACTTCTATGTTGGGGGTCCGGGGTTCAATCCTCGGTTTAGTCACAGATTTATCTGATTGCCAAACCCTTCCTTCCCCTCTGACAAGACATGTATTAATCACAACTTGTGAATGTGTGGATTACCAGAACTCCACCGTGGTTCGGATCCCACGTTAAAGTGTAGGTCTTCCATTTCATCTAACAATCACCCTACCATTACACATAAGCTTAAGTGCGTATAGCCCGAACGGGTAGTAAGACGCGGTGTTAATAATAATAATAATCATAATTGAAATCAGAAGTTGAAAAACATAGAAAAATTATTATTATTATTAGCACCGCGTCTTACTACCCGTTCGGGTTATACGCACTTACGCTAATGTGTAATGGTAGGGTGATTGTGAGATGAAATGAAGGACCTACAGTTTAACGTGGAATCCGAACCACGGTGGAGGCCTGGCATTCCTCACATTCACAAGATGTCTTGTCAGAGGTGAAGGAAGGGTTTGGTAATCAGATAAATCTTTGCCGGGACCGAGGATCGAACCCCGGCCGCCAGCATAGAAGTCTGACACCTTACCCCTAGACCACTAAGTCACCATGGAAAAATTCAAGTACCTGGGAGGTCTTCTGACAAAGGATGCCTGCTGCACCAAGGAAATTAGGCTAAGGATCATCATGGCCAAGGAAACTTTCAACAAGAAGAGATTACTGCTGATCATCAAGTTGAGTTGGGAACTGAAGAAGAAACTGATGAAATCTTACATTTGGAGCATCATCGCGCTGTATGGTGCAGAAACTTGGACTATCAGGAAGATAGAATAAAAATACTTTGAGAGCTTTGGAATGAGGTGTTAGAGAAGACTTGAGAAGATTATGTGGACAGACAGAGTGAGAGATGAAGAAGTTCTAAGAAGAGTGGGTGAGAAGCAAACCATTTTGGTACAAATCAAACTGTACCGAGCTCATCCTTAAGAGAAATTGTCTTATGCACGATGTCATAGAAGGAAAGGTTGTGGGAAAGAGGAGCTTAGGAAGATAGAGGATTTAAATATTAGATTACCGGAAAGAAAGAAGAAAATTCCGGGAGCTGGAGGAGGAGGCAGAAGACAGGGTAGGGCGCATTCGCGGTCTAAGTTCACTGACAAAAGGAATAAGCCTGTCGTAAGACGAACACCTAATAAAGTAAATATATATATAAGTTCCCCATCCTATTGCTCGTTCGGATTGTGTATATATACAAATTACGCTAATGTGTTAGGGACGAATAAGGTTGAATTTAGAAAGGTCTACCCGCATTTCCATTGAGGGTGCCCAATCTAGTGCGATAGTGGTGCCTTAGACCATGCGGTAACCGAAGCGGGTTTGAAGGCATATATATATTGGTGATTGAAACTTAATTATATGGGAATAGCAAACCAGACCCTAATTTAAGATATTTTTTCTATTATTTTAATTACTAAGATGAGAAATATTTTTTTTGTGTGTATGATGTTTACAACAATAACAAATGTAGAACATTTATATCCCTATAAGCTGCTTAATAATTGTTTTTTATGCTAAGAATGATTTGTAGCCAAACCTGGTATTTATTTAAATGCAATACAATATTGATAAACACAATTTTAAAATGTAAGACCCTACTTAAGCCTATTGTATGTTTAAATATTTATAATAATGTATTATATAAAAATATGTCAAAACCTAAATAATTATATTATTTAAGGTTAAAACAAATGATAAATATAAGAGTAAACCAACAAGTTTTGAAGAAAAGTATTACAAAACAAACTATAAAATATATAAATGTATAATAATACACATTTAAAAAATTAGACTATATAATTCGTTCATTGTTCTATTGATGAATTATTTTCCTAGTTGATATTTAAATGATCAATGGAAAAAAACACTATAAAATAAAGGTACACAAACAATAATATATGATTAATGACATTGGTGCAATCTTTCAAAAACTAGACTATCATAGATCACAAATGTTTAAATTCATCTTATTGTGATATCAAATTAGTCGCGGATAGCCCTCCCGCATTGAATAAACAATAACTGGCGAAAACATTTATTATAAACGTGAAACATACTCCTTTAAAACCGTTTTAAAGCTCCTCTTGATAATTAAAACAACATTATTCTGTACTGTTTCCAAGAGCACGAATGAGTGTTAGACAAAGTCTGCAGAAAACTAAGACCCTGTGGGATCGTTTTTGTCCGAGAGCAATGGAGCGTGAAACAACAAACTTGCCACGAGTTTCATCGATAACAATAATCGCAACGGACTTTATGGACTGTGGCCACGATTACTTGTTATTAATATCCTAGCTATTAGTGTATACTCAAACATGAAAGGGACGAGGAAGGCATAATGTGGAGAAGGTGTATCAGCATTCACGGAGAGGGAGAAAATAAAACCATTTAGGAAATAAAATCCTCCCTCAGTGCACCAGGCCTGTATTCCAGTCCCTACCTCCCTGTCAATAGAAAACGCGAAACACCAAATAAATTTACAAAAATAACAACAAAAAGGGGGGAGGGGGGTACATTGGTGGAAACGAGGGCAAAGGCACCAAACATAATCTTGTCTGACTTTCCGGTAACAGGAAAATATGTGCTCGAATTCCGACCGGGTGTACTGAGGAAGTATTTTCCTAAATGATTGTTCACCCTCCCACCACGAAAATGCTAGTGCATTTATTTTACATTATACCCTTCCCCATACACACCGCTTTAGTGTAAATATGCGGATATCCCTAGACAAGTAGTAGGACGCGTTATACATAAAACATAGACTAACTTAATCTAATGCAACACATTTAGCGCTATTCTCCCAACTCTAGAGCTAAAAATCATTATTTTGTGTTGGTTGTAAAGCTTGGATTTAAACCGTCTGCCTGATAATATAATAATACTTATCCGCTCTACAACTAACGGCTACCTGTGAATCACACCATCTAACTTAAGGAAACGCAAGGAGACGGTGTATTCTTTGGCGGAGGATGACCTCTGACTCAGGGGTCAGAGGTTACGTCCTAATGGACCGATCTCCCACTCATCAGCAAGATAATCTCGTAAATGGTTGCTATCATTATATGAATACAAATTAAGTACGAAAATATTGCCCACCGCGTGTTTAGGACATGATGTATGAAATCCACATGTTTATTGAAAATAGCATGATATTTTTGTGTGGTCCATTCCATTCATCACTCCGTAAAAAGTATCAATAGAAGTTTTCTATAGATAAATTTATCTAGGATCAGACAGCGGTCGATTTCTCAACGCATTACGTGACCTCATCGACAATGGGGCCGTTCATCACGTGAGGGATGTGGCAAGGAACCCTCTTGAAAGTTCTTACAGCCCCCTTACGTATTCATTCTTACGGAACTATTGGATAAAAATATAATAAAAAAAAATCAATGTCTCAACACAATTTTCTTGAGTATCGTACCTATGTTATAATGTTGGTGCTTTTCCAAGTACATATTATGATAGTATTACTAAAAGATTGAATGATCAAAGTAATAATAATATGTATTCTGAATTTGGTTATAACCGGTTGACAGTAATCGTTTTTGAAATGTTTGGTGAAGTTTAAACTCCTTTGGCGATATTAGTAGGGATTCAGAGGAAAACATATCTATTAGTTATGTTGATTTATTAAGTGTAGTATATATACCAAGTATGGTACTAATCAAAGAAACTAAAGAACAATTAATTAAAATTCCCGTATGTAGTACCGGTAGCTAGTAATATGTTTAAATAAAGTCTAATTGAAAAAGAATGGAAAAAATATTGTAATCGTGAACAATTTTGGCCTCAAGATTATGGTGAATATTTAAGTTTTATGATACCTCGAAAACAAACAAGTGTATTTTAAAATTGTATCCCCGATGTACGAGGGGTGTTCAAAAAGAAACCGAACTTTTGAAATCGCCCCCCAACCGGCAGAGGGAGCACGCTGCGGCTACTGATTGCACGTAGCGGCAGGTTTAGACAACAAACTGCCATTTGCCGCGTTTCGCTCTGACCGTTAATTAGCGAGTTACATCCGCTGAAGTGAGCACGTGCGCAAGCTGTTCGTCGGATTAGTGCCAAAGGGACAATGAAAGAGCTTGAAGAACAACGTGTGTGGGTGAAATTTTGCTACAAACTTGGCAAAACTTTTACAGAGACATTTAAATCGCTTAGCCAAGCATACGGGTAGGACTGTGTGAGTTGAACGCAGTGCTATGAGTGGTTTAAGCGTTTTGAACATGGCAGAATGTCAGTCAGTGACTATCCCAAACCTGGACGATCTTCCACATCAACAGATGACGACCATGTCGAGAAAGTTTGTGTTGTGATTCGTGGAAATCGTCGTTTAACTGTTCGAGAAGTTGCTGACGAAGTGGGAATCAGCGTAGGATCATGCCATCAAATTTAGAGTGACAAACTTGATATGCGTCGTGTCAGTGCAAAACTCGTGCCACGTTTGTTGACAGACGATCAGAAACAGACCCGTGTTGAAATCACCCAGGAACTGCTTGCCAATGACAATGAAAACTTCCTTAAGTACATCATAACAGACGATGAGACGTGGGTTTATGGCTATGATATTTAAACGAAGGTGCAGTCGTCGCAGTGTGTGGGAAAAGGGTCTCCTCGTCCAAAAAAGCACGCATGAGTCGGTCAAAGATCAAGGTGATGTTGGTTGTGTTTTTTGACTTCAAAGGCATTGTCCATCAGGAATTTGTACCACGTAGTCAGATGGTAAACAAGGAAGTCTACCAGGGAATTCTAGCGCGTTTGAGGGATGCTGTGCGCAGGAAGAGGCTTGAGTTGTGGGGAAACCAGACTTGGATGTGTCATCATGACAATGCGCCGGCTCACGCGTCGCTCCTTGTCCACAGCTATCTAGCAAAACATCACACTCCCATAGTGCCCCATCCACCGTATTCTCCGGGCCTAACCCCAGCAGACTTTTTCCTGTTTCCCAAACTTAAAACCACGTTGAAGGGATGTCGTTTCTAAACCATAGAGGAGATTCAGGACAATGCGACAAGAGACCTGCGCGCCATCCCACAAAGTGCGTTACAGGAGGCTTTCCAAAAATGGAAGCAACGTTGGGAACTGTGTATTGCCAGTAGAAGGGACTACTTTGAGGGTGACAGTGCCTAAAATTTTGTACAATGAGCAATAAAGATGTTATAGCAAAAGTTCGGTTTCTTTTTTAACACCCCTCGTATATCTGTCTGTCCATCCATCTGTATTTTTCCTTGGGCTTAGGTCCATTATGGTTTGGTGGAATTTGTTCAAACTTAATATTTAGATATTATATGACTATACCTCAGGACATATTTGCCATGAACCAAGCCCTCAAATTAGGGGTTGTTAAATGATGAGTGGTTTTTAAAATTTCTATATTTTTTATTTTTTTTTGGAACTGTCTTTAACAATTTTGTTTAAAATATATATCTGGGAATTCTTCTACATGACAAATAAAAATATATACTTGTTTTCGGGGAAATATTAGTTTAAGGGTAGTTTACTGATGATTTTATTTTTACCAATTTGAAATGTTTTTAAAAATTGGTCTATAGTAAGATTTTTACAATATAAATAATTTTATATATGTATTTATCTTTTTAAAAATGTAGTAGTAGTTTACTGATTATAGGTTTTTTAATAGGATTTTTTTAAGATTGGTATTTGAGGACTAACTTATTTTACAAGATAAAAAATAATAATGTATGTTTGTATTTCTAAAATAAATTAATTTAAGGATAGTTTACTTTGACCAATTTTAGTGATTTAAATTTTTTTTTGAAATTTGCCTTTTAAGATTTAGTTCAAAACGAGTATCGGAGAATGATTTTTAATGATAAGATACAGTATATTTATATTTTTACACACATCGTTTATCAGCACCTTGGACCATTTTTTTTATCATCAGTGACTACGAACCCTTTGATTCCAAAGTGACTGTTTGGCCCATAGCTACAAAACAGCATTTTTCGTAATTGTAAAGTATTTCATTGTAAAATCAACCTACCATTTAATTACACTTATCTGAATGTTGTAAAAGTTCGTAAAAATAGATCAACCTTAATGCACCCATACTTAAAGAGATGTATTTCTATGCCACCACTATATAATTCTTGGTCGAGTAAAAAAAACGCAGGCAATCAATATATCAAATATCCTTTTCTGTGGCCACGTGGTCTAAGGCGTTACTCTCACAGTAAACTAGACTGCCGATGATAGGTAGATCGAAGTTCGAATTTAGGTCGGGTGCTTTTCCCGAAATGGTTTTCCACTTTCCCCCAAGCAAATGCGGGTATACTTCCTATAAGTATGACCTTCCTAATCCTAAAGATTATAAGCGTAATTAGTACGTGAGCGTGTAGCCCAAACGGGTTGCCCAGGCGCGATGCTTATTATGTATGTATAGCAAATGTTTTTTAAACATTACAAATTCAAGGTTAATCTGACCTCGATACATATTTACATCCTGTACATCTAGTGAGAGAATCAAGTTTAATGTTCTTAGTTTGTAAAATAGGATTTCGTTGATACGCTCAAACCAAGGATAACTCTAGTGTACTGATTCAAGGATGAAAATACAGGAAGCATAAAGATATATCGGCTACAGGCCCACCACGAGTGAGCATCTTGTTTTCCAAAAATTTCCAGGTGAAGACCCCTCTAAATAACGGGCTCACGCTTTTTCCCTGGTACCGAGGCCGGTTTGAGCACCTGATGGGCCTGATCGGCAGACACGTATTTAGGATTCAAGAAAGAGGGGTCAATTTTATATAAAAACGTTTTAGAGCTGCAGCAGACACACAATACCCAGGATGACGGTTTGACCCAAGACGAAATATTAAGTTGCAATAAGCATAAGCTACAAAAAAATGCATTTAAGATATTATGATAATTTATTATTCAATTAAAGCATAACTTTTCTTTCTATTTAATGTCTTGAAAAGGTTACTTTTAGTTTTAGTTAAATGTAGTAAAAGCTAAGCTTTTAGGGGAGAGGTCAAATCAAGAGGTAGAATAATAATCAAACTAAATAAATCTCCTCAGTGCAGATATTGTAGAATGAAACTGTGCCTCCCGGATCAAATCTAAGCACAATATCCATTCAGTTCATTTCTTGTAAGTTGTTTGTCTCCACCCATAGCGGTTAACGTGACCTTAGAATGACAACCTTCGTTTCTCTGTTGCAGTTCTTAACGTGGGAAACAACAGATGGGCCTTACATTACTTCTTAAGGGTGTTCAAGCGAGTTGGGGATTGTTTTAACATTTTAACTTTTTGTTTGGAAACCATTTGTAATCTGGTTTAGCAAACTTTTGTTCATAAACAGTGTTGGGTACATTACTTAAGATATTTATTGTTAAAAAAAACATCAGAAACCTATTTATTTAAGTTGAATAGGTTTTACTAATAAATGAGCTAAACTTAACTCATGTAAGATAGTATGTTTATAAATCAATGAACATATATGTTAATCAATAGCGTATAAATGATTTTCCAACAAACAAACAAAATTCTCATTACTTACTTTAACATCCTTGATTTAAAATGCCCCCGAGCTAACGCGCTGGTCGTGTTGAGCTCGACTGCCGAGGACGGGGAGATTGAGGTTCGAATTTCGGTCGGGTGAACTGAGGGTGATTTTTCCTAAATGGTTGTCCACTCTCCCTCCACGCAAATGTGGGTTCACTTTCTCTAAATTCAACCTTCCCAATTCCTAATCCATTAGCGTAATTAGTACTTAAGCGTATAACCCGAACGGATAGTAAGACGCGGTGCTAAATAATAATAATAATAATAATAAATGCCCTCCGTCCTGCATTGCACGTTGTTGCCCCCTATTTCAGAAAAAGGGGGTCAAGAATTTTTAAAAAACACGCATTTTCACGACAACGCTAGGTGAATACTTATTTTTACTTTTCCATTTTACGATTTTCAGTCTGAATGTTCCCTCTATTCGCTTTACCCATAGGTCTTTTTAGGCGAATCTGTTGTTATGGGATAAACATGAGATAATTTGGAGGATCTTGAAATAGAATAAGAAATAACGTTTCAGAAAAGTAAATATTTTATTTAGACCTAATTTATAATATGCTCTTTACAAATTTATAAAAACTAAGTTGTTTACACCTTCACTCTTGTGACCGTAAAAAGAATCAAATATCTTCTGAAGGTGTCCAGCGTTTAAAAACAGTCCGAGGCGGACCCACCTTACCGCCACCAGTGAATAAGTTCCTTGTCTTATTTTAGGAAGGGTAGCAACATTATTCAAAATATTTGTAGCTCAATCTGTGGATTGAATCCCTACTAGGCTCACCAGCTTCTAACACCAGCAGGTACCATACATGTACTGTACTATAGTCAAATTCAGTTATTCTCTGTCATCAATTGTTAACTAAGTGCAATGGGATATTTTTGTTGTTCTTAGCTTCTGATTAAGTCGGACCACCTGTATAACGGCCCACACACTGGAACTAAGTAAAATTCCAAGTCTAGTCAGTGATTGCAAGGTTGGTGGACGCGTCATTCTGCGTAGGAAGCAAAGGGTAAATTTAAAGTTCAACATTGTAGAAAAGGTCATACCGGAACTTTAACATAAACAGGTTAGAACTCATACATATTAGATCATGGATAGTGCCATCTCTACATCTATGGCTGGGTCAAGGGTTGCCGACCTCACATCTAAACAGCATCGGTTAGACTCCAAGTGGTGTCTTTAATAAATTAGTATCTTGAAGGCCTAGATGAGTTGCCCATGTTTTGACTACCTAGAATATATGCTAATCTATTCCCACAGCTTGGGCTTTTAAATAAGTGAGCGATCCTAGGATAATTGTTAGTTCGTGTTTTGATTTAACCCTGCATTTATAAACTATTAGTAAAGTTATCTCGAGTGATATATCTGGTAACTCCGCTCCTGAAATCTTATTAAAAGCACTCTATGAAACCATATTTAACACGTTTAACCCCTTTAAATTATTGTAGGAACTTCTCCTAGTTTAATTTTGAGAGAAACAAAACCATAATGTCCCAGATTGTTAATTCACAAATCATCAATAGAAAATAAGTTTAATTTCAAATGGGAAATTGTGTATAATCCAAGACCTTGACACTAGTAGACAAATGAATGAATAAGGAGATCAAAGATTATCTTCCACCTCGTTTTTTTACCCGTTCGGGTTATACTCATTTCAACTGCGCTAATGGAGTTAGGATGAAGAATATAGAAGATATATACTTGCAAGGAGTGTGTGAACCATTAAGTAAAAACCAACCTCAATACATCCGGTCGGGATTCGAGCCCCAATAATCCCTGTCACTACCTAACCAGACCAGATTAAGATAACATTTAGCCTACGTACCCACTAATGCGGGTGTAAATATTTCATTAAAACCAATTTCTGTGTTACTTAAAATAAAATCCCACAATTCCCTAGTAATTCTCCGTTCACGTGGATAATGTTTTCATACTTAATTAAGTACCGGTACTTACGTTTCGAGTCAACTAATAGAGAGTGAACGACCAACTATCATTGCGACTGTTATTAAAACAAGTAACTTTCATAAAAACATGTTCATAATTTGTACAAACGCCAGTCCTAGTTCTCAGCTATATTTAAGAACAGACGCATACGCACAAAAACTATAAGTTGTCCTACTTTAGTAAACTAACCAGTCATTTTCGTGTCGCTCAAACAAAAATAAAAATGAATGAATTGTTTAGGAAAAGGTTTGGTGAGGTAGTTTTAAATAAATGTTTATAATCATATTCATAGTTAAAATATGAAAGACTGTTTCATTATATACACTAAACTTTTAATTTATATATACACAAATACATATCTGAAAATTATTTTATTTTTATTGGGAGCATTTAACTATTCACAAAACAAGGATAAAACTAATTTCCGTGTGCATGCGAGTTGTATTTTTCACGGGAACTACCGCGTTGGTTATTTCCTGATAGTTGCCATCATAATTATTATTTAGCCCTCAATGATGGGCACAAGGTCTAAATATAATGCGTATTAAGTCCTATTTTCTGGTGGTGGGCAGGCTAGGATTTGAATCTCCGCCGGAAGCACTGAGGCTAGTTTTCCCTAAATAGTTTACTACTCTCCCTCCCCGCAAACACAGTCCCTAGCACCTTAGCGTAATATTATTTGTGTATTTAACTCAAGAGGGTAGTGAGACGTGGTATGTGGGGCATAAGCAATCTTTACTTTGTATTGACGTACGCAGCCCCTCTCTGAGTGCATGGATGAAGAGGAAAGTCTTCCTTCAGGTCCCTGAGCGCAGGACACGTCCTGACACTGAATCAGTGTTACTTAACACCTTGTCATTTCACTGTGAGTCTGTCCCCGAACAACCGGTCCTCCAGCTAAAGTGAAAGGGAAGTGTTTCGAGCAGTTATAATACCTGTTTCAAGTAGGTCATAACGCTAGCGCATGGCCGCCACCTTGGATTAGTTTTATATACGCTACGGGCAGATCACTCACCGGCAGCTGTTCTTTCTTATGCCCCACAAACACTCAGGCGATGTTTTCGTAGTCGATTCAGCAGTGCCGTACTGACAGGGGGGTATCTCTGCCATTTCCTGTTGAGAGGCATCTTCCTCCACAAACCACCGTGGTTGAGAACACCCTCCCCATCTCTTTTCTTACACTAAATAAATTTCTGTTTACGGTCCTGTAGTTAAGTAGATACATTCGTATTGAAATGATGATGGAAACTATCACGAAATAGTATATTCAGTATCCACTGTGAAATATACGATGCCAATTCACACGGTAATTGTTTTCAACCTTGTTTTCCCAATGGTTAATTTTATCAATCAAAATAAAAATACTTTCAGAAAATGGTTAGCTAATGTATAAATTGAAACGTAATGTTTATTTTGAAACAACCTGGTATGTTTTTTAAATTATGACTAGCTCTATAAAGTATATTTAATAAAAACTACTTTTATAAAAAGTTTTATATAAAAAGTTTATTTTTTGTTCGTTTGAAAAACAAGGAAATGGCTGATTAATTTTATCACTTAAAACTATTTGTAGCCTATATCTTGTGTGCATGCATATGTAGTTTTTCTTCTTTTTTTTTTACCACCGGGTCTTACTACCCGTTCGGGTTATACGCTTATGTACTAATTACGCTAATGAGTTATGGATGAGGAAGGATGGGCATAGAGGGAGTGTACACTCATTTGTATGAAGAGAGATAGAGAGTGGGAAACCATTTAAAAAAACCTCTCAGTACAACCGACTGGGATTGAACCATGATCTCCCTATCATCCGCAGACCATTCAGTTGCGATGGTGACATCTTAGATCAAGCGGCCACCGAAGAGGTTTTTCATAAATGCATAAGTCAAATCATATGATTTTCATTTGTCACTTTTGATATATATTATCAATATTTATAAAATAACACTAATAATATACAGTAAAATGGTATCGATGCTATGCATTCGCGGAAATACGAATTCCATGGCTCATAACAAGTCTTGACCTTAAAAATAGTTGAAATATTGACCAAAAACTCAAAAAATGTGGGCAATAGTGACTTTTCAACAACAACAAAAGGACAAAATTGTGACTTTTCCTTTGTAATTCCGGGAATTCATAGCATTTTTTACATACTTGTTAAAATAAATAAAAAAGGGGGAGGGGAGTTGAGTCAACATGTGTAATTTATGAGTAATTACTTCAATACGTTTTTCTTCGTTATTATTAATTATTATTATATTATTTTCAACAATATATTTGTGTGTGTGTGTGTGTGTGTGTGTGTGTGTGTGTGTGTGTGTGTGTGTGTGTGTGTGTGTGTGTGTGTGTGTGTGTGT
>CABFOV010000959.1:41057-107923 GCA_902141375.1 Timema poppense
TGTGTGTGTGTGTGTGTGTGTGATTTTACCCATGACCGGTTGAATCAAAGCTGAATAATTGGCTGTAACTGACTATAAAGGTAAGCACGCACAGGGTTAGTACCTCACGGACGGAACGGAAAGTACTAACTTAGCTAACTCAAAGTATTTTTTGTTACCAAGGTGCGCGCACTACGTCAGTATCGCCGGGAACGGACGCTCCACCGTTCCGCTGTACGACAGAAAGTCCGGTCGGGTGAATTAAAATCGAGTGCGGTCCGTACCGTCCGTGCGTGCCTTCATCATCAGATCTCCATAGTGCGCGTGCCTCCGCCATGTCTGTGTCCTTGAGCATTGTGCCAGTGGAGTGATGGGCACTATCGAGTGATTTAAACTATCTAATGATGGAAATTATGATTTCCAAGCCACCGATTGCTCATTCAATAGTTTTCATTCGATAGTCACCAAGAGCAGTGTATTCGTATGAAATGAACTATCTATTTGTTCTCGGCTGCTGGTCGATAGTAAACCTTGCGTGCGTCATAATCTCTAATGGTTGCAAAGCTAACTATTCAAACCAATAGGGCATACTATCAATGTCATAGCCTCTTTCATGAGCCGTGCAACGTGAACAACTAAAAAAGCACAGGATAAGTTTATAATACATCCCGCTGTACCAAATTATACATCACATATTATGATCCCTAGCCTAACTGCTGTCATGCAAAAGCATTGATGTGTTGTCGCTCCAGTAGACATGTTTAAAAACCATAATTATTGGAATATTAGAATTTGTAGTTGGGTCGAATCCACTATTTTACGAAACTTAATCTCAAATCCAAATCTCCAATTTACCTTCGAATCCGAATCTTGGAAAAAATTATGAACATAAGAGGAAATATAAATATAATAGAATAATAGAAAATAGAAAAAATACCGGTAACTAAATGTTAACATTATTTCTTGTACCTTTCTCTCATTTTTTGTATGCTCAAGCTTAGATCTGGAAGGGGTACTTTTTTTATTTGTTATTTGCCGATACAAAATATTATTAATTGCTAATACAAAAACTATTCACGAAAAGAAAAATGTTGTCTTTTTGATTTAGTCATAAATTGATCAAGTTTATTCTACTTGTCCTTCTTAAAAATCAAACCACTAAAAATTTTAAAAGTGTTGAGGGCCTTAATGAATGGTAACTGATTTCCATGCAACCACCAAGCTATAAAAAAATAATTCTGCAACAACCTGGGTTATCAACAGGCAGAAGCATATTCTAGACCAGAGGTCCCCAACCTATTTGTTACGGAAAGTACATTCAAGACCAAAGGAGAGCTGGTGGTTCAATCCCCTCCGTGTTGATGGAAACAAACTGCCTTATTTAAAGTTTTAACAAGATCAAAATAAATGTTGGCCTATTAGACGATATGTAGGCCCTAGCTACTCACCAACATTTTGATGTTCCAGTAGATTTTAAAAATATTTAGTTATTTTGTATATTGATCAGGCAACAAATCTGGGTAGACCTAGACAAAATATTGACAAAATAAATATGAAGTAAAAGTGTGGGGAGGAAGGTGAAAGGGGGTAAGTCTATGAGGTTAGGAAAAAGCGAAACCCTTCAGCTTGAAATTATTAGAGTGGTAGTTCCGAATACACGTGGCAAATGGTCAGCAAAGAGGAATGAGAGAGGCGGATTGGATAAGTGAGGGTGAATTGAGGAGGGAGTTTTTGTCTCAATCCCCAAATTCTTGAGAACCGCATACCTGGCGATAAATATTCACTGATTTTTGTTGTTAATGCGACAACTGATTGAAAATGTTAATCAAAAACTTATCAATTGTGGTCAAAAGAGTTGGGCACGCGTAAAAGGGTCGGCGGGCACCAGGGAGCTCGCAGGCACAGAGTTCAAGACCCTAAGATGTGCTTCATAGGGACTCTTACAGTGAGATAAAATTAAAATTAAATCTTGGCCTAGAAGAAAAATTATTATTATTATTATTATTATTATTATTATTATTAGCACCGCGTCTTACTACCCGTTCGGGTTATACGCACTTACGCTAATGTGTAATGGTAGGGTGATTGTGAGATGAAATGGAGGACCTACAGTTTAACGTGGGATCCGAACCACGGTGGAGACCTGGTATTCCTCACATTCACAAGATGTCTTGTCAGAGGTGAAGGAAGGGTTTGGTAATCAGATAAATCTGTGATGGGACTGAGGAATGAACCCCGGACCCTAGCACAGAAGTCCGACACCTTAGCCCTAGACCACCAGGTCTCCTAGAATAAAAAGAATTACATTTTAAATTACAACTTCAACTAATGAGAAGAAAAAATGAGGAAAAAAGTTACTTTTATTAAAACTTTCTATAAAAAAAAAGTTACCTTTAGGGACTTTCTAAAAACAAAAACAAAAAAAATACTTATAGATGAAAAGGTGACCTGTTATGAGCATCACTAACCCTTTAGCAGTACTAATTAGGCCCCATCAAACAACCAAATGTTCCTTTTCCTCTTAAAATAATAATAATAGACTTTAATGGCAAAGTTAAGGCTGCCGCCTTTTCTTACACTTAAACTTTTATTCAGCCAAGGTCAAGTTTTTACACCAAAATGGGGCCGAGCTCTGACAACCTATCTTCCTAACCATGACTAATGGGGCCAAATTTGTATGCAGCCGTATAAAATATGTACACTTCCAGTTACTCCTGTGTGCTATTTGGGGGTGGACCAGGAAACAGGTTGCCAGTTTATCTACCCCATCGCCTCCCGGGACACCTTTTTCGCAAACAAACGAAAATCACGCTAGAAATAAGTTGGGATAGGCATTTCCAACTGGCTAAGACTTTCATACACAATTAGCATTTTAAATTAATCGTGTGATGTTAGCAGAGTCAACATTATCTCTCACCGCATGTAACCTACTTGTCTCTCGCGTCGGCCGACTGCTAGCTAGTCTTACCCGTCCATTTTATACCTTGAGTTTAGTTGACGCGTACGTAATTTACGTTTAGAAACGTGTTTACAATATTTTGAAAGCAGCGCATGCCTAAAACCACGAACTCGTGAAGAAGATCGATGTTTTACAACACCCAAACTAGTGAACAGATTCCCTCCACCAAACAAAAAAAGAAAGACGCGGTGGAAAAACAGTGATCGGTGGTAAATTGGTTCGAGAAACTATAATACTCAATTACCGCTCCCGCATATTCCCCGTATTCTTCACTCTAATACCCGTCCTATAAGCATATTGTTACACTAATGAGATAGGGATTAGAAAGCTAAAATTTAAAGTAATAAATGTGCCTATATATGTGTGACGGGAGATTAGGAAACAATTTAGTAAAAACAATAAAACTATTTCAGTACAGTATTAAAGTATACGAACGCTTACATTCACGTCAACAACAAACAATAANATATATATATATATGTCTCCAGTACAAACAGAGAGTTTAATTTTCTTCACATGTTGATATCAACAGTTCCCGAATATCTGTCATGAGCATGATGGCATTATCTAACAAATATTTTAAATGAAGAAAACAAGTTGTCATTAAATTTTATAACACCCTTGACAGATATTCAAGAAATTTTGAGGTCACCATGGGAATAAAATCAAACTCTATGTTTGTACTGGAGCAATATTTTATTTATTTTGCCCATAAACAAGTTTTGCCATAAAAACTGCAAAAGCACTGACACTTCCTCGCGTCCCCTTCCATCCCACCTTAAACCAATGGTTAAATACGAGTAAGGTCATTACAAAGAAATCGCACCCGTATTAGCGTAGAGGGGTGACGAGAAAACCACAGTGATCAATCTCGTTTGGAAAAAAATCACATCCGGGTCCACCCAGCTGAGATTTGAAAATCTAACTTCCAGTCACAGGCAATCTAGTATATTGCGAAACCGATGCCTTAGACCACTTGACCACCAGTTGCGGGCACTTTCCCACAGACTCAAAGCACTTAGTAAANAATCTTTGTCATCAAATGATATTTTTGTGTGTGTTTTTTGTCTTTTTTATTTTTTGTGGAATACATTTTTTAAGCTCATTTTGAAGTAATCCGCGTTTTGTTGCTGTTAATTGTTTTCACAAATCATCGCCGTTAAATGAGGCTCCCCTCGAGGCTTTGACAAAAAAAAAGACGCTGATTTATTTATTGGACGTGTCCCGGCCCAAGTTCAATAAAGAGAGCTATTAGATCTCCATGACTACTAGCCAAGCTCTTGTGGCATAAAAAACAAGTTCTTATAGGGGAAAATATGAAGCGGAAATAAGCGGCTCCCAAGCACGCTTGCAACGGACGTGTGGGTGGGGGATAGGAGAAGCACTATTAGTGTTTGAAAGGAAAGTTTTGTGAGAGAGTATTAACAATTTCTTTAATCTTTCTTACACCTTTTTCTCGAGAGGTGAAGTGAAAGAAACTTCTGAATTATTTTGCGAATTTTAGTCATTTTTCTTGCGTCTACCCCTTTTGAAATAACTTTTGAAGTTTAGTGATGTTTTTTCTCAAGGCTACACCTACAAATTTTGAAAAAGCTTTTAATATTTAATTTATTTTGTGTTGGAAAACTTATATTTTTTTTTTAAATAAAAATTAGTGATAATTAGGAAACCAACTTTACTAAGCACCTTCCATATTATGTACTGTGCATTGTTACAAAACTTAAGTTTTCATCATATTTTGAAATAATTGTATTACTTTAGTAGTTCAACTTCAATATGTATTCTACCCGCACTGGTGGCCAAATTGACTAAATGTCTACTACCCCGCAAATTCCCCTAAATTTCCTCTAAATTATAATTTATTTCTCTACTCATTTGGTGTCATTAAATGTGTATAGCCTGGGTAATGTGTATTGACGTGGAATATACATAGTGTGAGGAATTTAAATTGTTACAAAAATTTTAAAGAAAGAATGTTCTTACAAGGGTTGGGTATTTTTTAGGGGAAAAACAAATGGTATTTTTAATTTTTTTACTTTGTGGACGTTTTCAAGATCATTCTAAATTCTACTTCTAAACTCTATTAACTCAATTAAAATGTTATAGAAGTTTACCAACTATTATTGTTTTGAAACATTTGTTTTTTTAGGACTGTGCAGGATCCGTAACTTCGTAATTCACATTATATCATAAATATACTAACATTTGCTTAACAAATGTTACTTAATTTTATTTGGAAAGCTTACAGCTTAAAAATAAATTAATATAACAATTTTGACTGTGCTTTTTTGCCTTTAAAATTTCTTTTTAGTACAATATTACAAAATTTAAGTTTATTGTTCATCCCTATAACTGCAAACGAATAAGAGTTTTTGTCCATTTTCCTGACTATTAAAAATATTGTTTAAATCTATCACTTCCTTAACTTAAATGAAATTTTCATTTTATTTTTTTATCCGAATGAATGGGAGGTTTAGACTAAAATTAGAAATCTGATAAATAAATATAAGTCTAAAATGGAAAATTATTTTTATTCTATTTTTTCCCCTGTTTCCCGTCCCAATCACGCGGGAAATCGTTACTTCCCGTCCAAAAAATTTCCGAAGTCAAAATTTCATTCACGCACAAGACTACTTTTTGTTTTATGTAGTCGCAGTCCTAACAGAACCTTTCAATGTCTACGTAACATTTTTAACGTTTCTTGAAATAATTTTTTATTTAGAATAAATTGAGGAAAATATATTTTGAAGAAGGGTTTGGAATAGTGTTAAATAGAAGTAAAATATTACATAAATTAAATTAA
Organism: Timema poppense; assembly: GCA_902141375.1. Lineage (NCBI taxonomy): Eukaryota > Metazoa > Arthropoda > Insecta > Phasmatodea > Timematidae > Timema > Timema poppense. The sequence continues at coordinate 46,799 of CABFOV010000959.1, forward strand.
AGAGTCAAATTAAAAGAAAATCCTGAAATTGAATAAGAATAAATTTTATTTAATCATAGTAATATTGTATTATAGCCAGGGTCCGGATTTTGATGGCCTACAAATATGAACAGAGTCGTAATAAATGCACACAACTAGATCAAACACGTGCGTTACAAATGTAAACTAAAAATTATCCATGAAATGAGGTTCTTGTATTCTGATAAATATAATATTGATTTACAAATTAATATCTGATTTAGGAGTAATAGCTATCCCCTCCCAAAGCAGCCCTATCCAGCTTATTTGCAGTGTCACACCAGGAATTGTATTTCCCAACCATAGAAGCAAAAAGATTTTTTTAAATATATTGCCTACATTATGTTCCCATTTAGATAACTATGTGATTTAAAATGTATGCATTTATAAAATATCGATAGCATTAAAAAATAATATATTTATTTAATATTAATGCTTTAAAATGACTCATAATAACTTTAAAAGGACTATAACCAAGCGAATATGACCTTAAACTCCAAAATGACACAAACTGGGCATAAATGAGGTATAAAATATAGATTTATACAACAAGGGGATCATAAACAGAGTTTATGTACTTATGAGACTTGCATGTAATGAACCGATAAAATGATTACATGTCATCAAAATCTGGGCCCTGATTATAACTAATATTGGGATTATATATTTCAGTCATTTTATGTATAGATATGCGTTGTCTGTTTTTAAATTAGGTTTAAAATTAATTCTTAGTCAAATGAAATGTTAAACTTAATCTAGTTTTATGTAGATCACCCTCAATAAGGCTGATTCGATAAGCGATTAAAGGCTCTTCAAATAAAATATATGGAGCTCAAACAGAATATTTTTTAAATATCTTATAACAATAATTTGCTATCCCTAAATTATGTTTAAAAATATGTTCCATATTCGTGTTCACATTTCTACCTGGAAACCATTACTAACCGTGCTAGTTGAGTGGTTTAAAAGGCGTTAGAATCTTAGTTAATTTGTCCGCCGCTGATGAGGTCCGAGCCATGTGAATTTATTTCATATAGGACTACTCTTGTTGCCAAGCTAGTGAGTTCTTGTTGTTTCGCCTGACTTGTCTTGTCACCAAGCTGGTGAATTCTTGATGTTTCATAAAATACTACTCTTGTTGACAAGCTGATGAATTCTTTATGTTTCATAAAATACTACGCTTTTTGCCAAGCTAGTAAATTCTTGGTGTTTCGCCTAAGACTTGTCTTGTCACCAAGCTGATGAATTCTTGATGTTTCATAAAATACTACGCTTTTTGCCAAGCTAGTAAATAATTATTGGTGTTTTGTCCGTGACTATTTTTGTTTCCATTCTAAAAAGTCTAATTTTTTTTTTACTTTGTATATTTTTAAAGGTTAACTACGCAATTTTAAGTTAGCTTGCAATGTATAGTACATAGCATCCCTAGTCCATAGAAAAGTGTGAGCTCATCAGCTACATGATTATATCAATAATCTGTGACGAACGTGCGAGATCATCAACTACTCAAAGCGGTCAGAAACATCTTCACATAGATCCTATTCACAAATAGTGATGAATGTATTTCTGATAGTTCCAATTAATTGACAATCTCACACGTCTAACACAGATTGCTTTAAGATATTGAATTATGTATAACTCTAATACGAAATACTCGGTATAATTCAGAGTTAAGATCGATAGCACGTTAAACCAAAAAACCTGGTCTCAATACCCATTTCCAAGTGAAGTTTTTAACAGATATTTTAAAACTCAATGTAGCTATAGAAAGTTATTCTATAATGATGAATAATAATTTACCAAATATGTTTCATGTCTTTTTGAATTATAAGTGGTTCGTAATTAAAATCCCCTTATTGTTTTTTTTTTATTTACGACCCAATTTTATCGTCGTATTGAGTAAGCAGTGTCAAATTAATCTCGTTTTTCCAATATTTATACTTATTGTGGTAAACATAATATTACAAATGATATGTTTGTGTTCCACTTTAAAAGAATGAACCGCACAGCAAGACCAGCCACTCTGCTAATAAAACAATGGTTTCTACGTTCTGTGTTCCCATTTCATAAGCGCCTTGTTTTGAGAGCTTTGTCGAATCCACTGGTCTAGATACCGTGAACTCCTCCAGTATTATACATACGAATACATACACACACACACCAATGTGAGTCACACAGATTGGGTCAATTGGGTCCACACACATTGTAGAGAGATTAATCTGTGTGAAGTAGGTCGTTCCTATTCTTTATTATATATCACAATACGCCAACTTTTGTTTTTAATTATCAACAAATCCAGCATAAGGTTTTTAACCGAATACAAACGCGCAGCAATGGTCAAGTGGTTGAAATTTATAACCGATAACAAAGAAGCCAGAATTTTAAAATAGACCTGCTCATGAAGAGTGATTCCCAACAGATTTTTTTTCTAGGTGGTTTTACCATCCTCTTTCTACGCGAATTAAGATATATTGCATTTAACCCGCCCTTCATAAACCTATTTAGGCTACCAACCCGTATCCTTTTTGACTTATCAGAATTGCGTGCTCCTCTTTTCCCGTTTCGATATCAAAATTTACTGTTATTTGAAACTGACAACAACAGAAAATCGTTATGAGTATTTTTATTTTCTCAGTGCATTTGAAATCCGAATCATCGGATAAAAGTTTGATTTGATTTGGATACTAGTGATAAAGTTTAATTTCAAACAAGTTGACTTTAACTTAGCCAATTTCGTAATTATTTCACGGAAAACCATATTGTTGTTGTTAATATGATTAAAGATATCAATATACAATTTTCCTATGTTAGATTTAGTATAGCTACTTATTATTAGTTATTATATTTATGTGATATTTGCACTCACATTAATAAAAATGTGTTCAATGAAAATACTTAAACAAAAAGTTGGTAATGGTCATCATTCTTATAATAAACTCTTTTTACATGATCAGGCTATGGTAGCTATTCCTTGTATAAAGTCGTTGCTAGTCTTTATACCCACACTGGAAGGGCACGCAGACCAAAGCGTCTGTCTTGTGTAGTCTAGTTTGCCGGTGACGGGAGCCTAGGTTGTGTTATTTTCTCCTAAATGGTTTACGACTTTCCTTCACGCAAATTCAGTTACAGTGTCTCTAAATTCTACTTTTCTCATTCCTCAAGGTAAGTATGTAGATATCCTGGACGGAAAGTAGGATCTATAGCACAAAAGAAAAATTGTTGCAGAGCGTACTTTTTTTTTATGAGCCCCGGTATTTCCGTACAGGGCCACACAGCATTAACCCTTCTGGTCTTTGGTAAACAATTTTTTTTTAATCGAACTTTTTGACTATCGTTTCTAGTGTTATTTCCTTTGATTTGTTTCTGATGTGCCCGTCTTCCCCTCTCCCCTCTCGCCATACCCCACGAGAAGTGACCACAAGAACCCCGTCTAGAATACTTCACGTTACGTTTTCTTATTTAAATTTTTAAGTTCAAGGACAGAGTTGTCGCGACCCCGCCCATCTTGGCGGGTCACACAGAACAATGCGGTCAGGAGGAAGAAAGAGAGATATAAATTCGTGATTCGTGCGTGCACGCGTGAAATGAACCGTGCGTAGGACGAGGCGAAAAGGAAGAGAACGCATAAAAATCCAGCCCACGCCTATATCCTGAAATAAGTTGTGAGTCAGCCTGACTAGGTTTCACCTGTTTGTATTCCTTTAATTGGCTTTTTTTTTTACATTACATCATTTACAATGTTTTAGTCCGCATCGGTGAACATGAGGATTATGCTTCAAGCCTGTCTAATCTGGTTTTCCAGACTAGGAGGTTGAGGTTCAAATCCCGGCCGGATGTAATGTGGTTAATTTTACTAAATGGTCTCCCATTTTTCCGCCAATCACTGTAACTGATCTGGAACAAAGTCCAAGCCCAAACAAACATACACTGAGTCTGAGTCGGATAAAACTAGAGATGCACATTTTCAGCTAAGAATTTCAGAACATAGAAATATAGGGGCTTAAATTTATATAATGTTGATATTTTTTTTAGCACCACTTATTACTGCCCGCTCGGGCTGTACGCGTATGCACTAATTATGCTAATGTGTTAGGGATAAGGAAGGTTGAATTTAAAGGAAGTATCTCCACATTTGCGTGGAGGGAGAGTGGAACACCCATTTAGGGAAAGCCACACTCAGTAGGCTATACCCGGCCACCGGGATCGAACCCCGTCATGTACTGCCCGAGTAACGCCTTAGAGTCCAGCCGGCTGCTGAAGCAGGTTGTCAGGAGACCGAGGTACGCCCGAATTGAGTAATACTTGTTCATTCTATCACCAAGCGCTGTTGTTAAGTGAGAGAATATAACTAGAATCTCTGTTATTGCTTTATTTGAACTTATTTGATAATGTTTCTGGTGTTTACGTGTGTTGCATAAGTTACCGAAGTGTAAACTTACTTGGGATATCTCAAATCTCTATTGAAAAAAATATCGAAAAAATTAAAAGAAATGTTCAAAACTGAAAATTTTCCATTTCACATCTCTTGCTATACCATGGGTTGTCTTACTTTATTTGAGGTATTTAACATGCCCTTTTTTAACCCATTTTCCCGGTAAATGTATTTTCACAAAGCTTCCAGGGTTCTTTTACATGCCATAATCGACATGGGGCTTTGAATTCCCCTACAAAGGAAGATACGGATTTTTATCGCTTAAGGAAAATCCGTCGACCCTGGCTGAATTTGAACCCCCGAACATCGGGTCCTGAGTTTAGCATTTTACTACAAGACCACCAAGGTCAACTCCAGCTCTAATTGCACGCTTTATTACTGAGGGGATATTTTATATTTTGGTTAGTGATACGCCTCTAGGTTAGTGTGTCGATTGAAGGTAACCGATTTAAGCCGACAGGTTAGTGAACGTGAATGGCAAAGAAACACACCATCGTTCCCCTTAAGAAATATTTGTAAACAACTTTGAGAAAGAAAATAACATCACTGAATACATCAGGGAATCAAACCGTGACTTTCCATGAGGTTACACTAACCTAACCGATTTTTCCGTGGTAGCTCTCGTGTTTATCGATTGTAGCTCTCAGGCGGTGTAATGCTGAAGTTTCATTTGTTGGCTTTGTCTTAGCATGTTATTTTTTTTATTACTACGTTTAACATTATATTTAATAACGGCTTCATAACAGGAATGAGGGATAAGGTAGTCATTTGGATAAAATGCACCCGCAATAGCGAGGCGAGTGAATGGGAAAACCTCTCTCAGTGCACTCGGTCGTGATTCGAACCTAGATCTCTCCGTCACAGGAAAGTGAGTAGCCTATATTGTACGTCTGACCACAAGTGTAGGTTAATTTAAGTAGAACACTTTGCATGCTATTTATATTTTTTTGCTCATCACAAGGGTTGCCCACATCTTATATATATATGATGAGGAAGAGAAGGGTAGGTTAGATGACATGTATCCACATTAGCGTGGAGAGAGAGGATGAGAAAACCTCAGTGAAAATCATGTGGAAGTGCTACTTAAGTGTATTTTAATTCATGCTTTCTCACTTTCCCTCCAAACAAATACATGCTATTTATCCCCCTCCCCCCTCATTCCTACGTCATCAGTGTAGATATTATAATATAAGACACACACAAAGCACGTGTAAACCCCTTCAGGACCCAAACCCCAACCTTCCTGTAAACGGTGAGCATTCGCAATGCGAAACTAGCACCTTAATCCGCATGTGACGTTACAATTAGTTTTATCTTGAGGTCTGCCCACCAATAATGACGTCTCGAATATTCCCCGAGCGGAAAGTATTACCTTGCCCACGTAACTGATGAGATTCCTCGAGACCCGGTGAACCCGCTCCGGGTTGGACTCCTGCAACGGTATCGAATATTGGCTTCAATTCAATTGGGCTGACGTCCAAGGCTTTCGTTGGGTCTACGGATTAATCTACGGGCAATGGCTGGCTTGAGGTTCTTGGGGACTTCCCTACACCCTCCTTCCTTTTTTATTTCCCTCCACTACACATACGTTTTACTTTCTCTCAATCCCCCGGAGAGAGAAGTATTGTGATCGTCAAAATATTTAACGCTCCCTGAAACAGAAAAAAATTGTTTTCTCGGTGCCGTTTGTTTGTCTATATCTCGGCATTGGAGCCAAAACCACTTTACCGATCGGGCTGAAAATTTGTATCTAGCGTGTTTAGATGGTTCCCGTTTGTTTGTTTTTTAATTTGATATACAACCCTAAAATTAAGGCTGGTTTACTGAGGGCAAAGAGATTTAAAAAAAACGTTTATAGACACTGTTTAATATCACAAAGAAAATGGCAGCTCTCATTTTACACTGAAAATTACTTTAAAGATATTTTAATAAGCGGAAATTTCCAATTTTCTTGATTTCTCCGCGACTATTTGAGATAATAAATAACTTACCATTGTAAAGTTTTAGAACTATTAAAACTTCTTTATTTTAAATATGAAATATAAAAAAGAAATTGATTATTATGTTATTTGGTGGAGAGGGATGTTCCTCTTTTCTCAATGTCTGTAACGGTGTGTAATATTTTAATTTTATATTCTTTGGTGGAATGTTTCTGAAATAATGTAGTCCTATATCATTTATTTTCTAAAATCTTACAAGTTTTTAGTAAATGTCTTTATTTTATGATAAAGAAAGAGAAAGTCCGTGGGGTGCACTGTACCATTTACTTAGTTTTTCTACCGATCCGGATTATGCAAACGTTAACTACGTTAATGAGGAGGGATGAGCAAGTCAGAATTTATAGGAACGTTCTCGCATTCGCATGGGTGGTGGGTGAGAAACTTTACAGGAAAACCCACCCTCAGTACACCCGAACGGAATTCGAGCTCCAACCTCCCCGTAACCAGCAAATCAGAGAATATTGGTCTAACATTTAGCCCGCGTCCCCACCGAAACGTATTTTTCTTTTTTAGTTGATGCTATGATTTAACAGTACCTTCAACATCAAGGTTATACAAAAGTTAGTTTAATGTATAGAGATTGTTAGTGTAACTTAGTACAAATGCTCCCGCATTAGTATGAAGAGAATATTGGAAAACCACATATGTCAGTGTATCTGGCCGATACTTTAACTTCAATCCACCCATCACCAGAAATCTAGTCTAATCTAGTATAAATTCTCAGCCCAGTGGTGTGATTAAAAAAATATAAATAATAAACTAATAAATAGTAAACGGTTTCATTTTCGAATATATGCTGTGGACTTAGTTGTGTTTCTGGTCCATTAAAAATATATACCATCATTTGTAACAATCTAATTATCTCTTAATTTTTTGTCCAGCTCCTTAGATAAATCTGTAGGACGTCTGCTTATCAAGGCATAGGTATATGGTTAAATTCCCAGTCCTGCCAAAAATGTGGGTTTAATGAGACAATCCCTTTCACACTAATTAAAGACCAGTGGACTGGATGTTTTGTCTGTTCAAGAGTTAAGTTAATAAGTGGGTTAGAAGGGATGTAATTGGTTCAGTAAAAAAAAGTAGTTGAACTCTTTGATTAAAAAAATATATTTCTGAGCTCTAGATTAACAAAGAAAAACTCAAAAAGTCTGAACTAATGCTCGGTTTTACTACAAACACTGTGATTTCGACAAGAAAGTAAAGTGGCTCAGTAATTCTTCTCCTGGGTATATAAATTAATTCAGAGCCTTTACGAATACATTATCTTTCCTCGTGATTCAATGATCTGAGATTTTTGCCAGAAAATGTTTTTCCCTATTCAGAAACCCACGGGGACCGGCACAAACCCTGTCTTAGCAAGGAAAATTCCTTCACCTCTGACAAGACATCTTGTGAATGTGGGGAACGCCAGGTCTCCACCATGGTTCGGATTCCACGTTTAACTGTAGGTCCTCCATTTCATCTCACAATCACCCTACCATTACACATTAGCGTAAGTGCGTATAACCCGAACGGGTAGTAAGACGCGGTGCTAATAATAATAATAAGAAGAAGAAGAAGCAGAAGAAAAGAAGAATAAGATGTCAATAAGTCAAAAATTACGGATAAAATTTAAGGAATAAATACTCAGAATTTTAATGTTGATCAACGTTGATATTATTTACCGCTTGCATTCCTCTATAACTCGATAGACCCGACAATAGGAATAATCTATAAGTTGTCCGCAAGAACTCCTGTTGACACTCGTCTCGGGGGACCAGCTCAATATTCCCTTACACCGAAATATTACAATGTCCCAGAGAAAGTATAAAAGGACTCGACGAACGAAAAGGAACAGATAAGGCAAGGTTGTCAGGGCGTTGGCCGAGATTCGGAGGCAACCAGCGTTGCACAAACATTACAATGAACCATTTTTCAAGGTCTTTCTCCGACTAGTATTCTCGTTATCAAATATGGTGGAAATTACAGGGATACTTTGACGTGTGGTTACTAACATTGCCTCATTCCAGAACAACGTGGTTTACTTTTGGTGAACGGTTAAGGAAAATATTTTCCCACACTTTGGGTATTTCTTATGAGATCGGTAGTTCTGAAGCTTCAAACCCTCTAAAACAATCCATAATTATGCTAGCAATACTGTTGTGATCTTTTAAAAATTATAGATTTTATTTGTTTAAGGAGGACCAAACGTATATATGTCTAACCTTTAGCAAGATATCAGAGCTACAACATTTCATGTTAAGCGTCGTTGAATTTAAAAAAATCATGTAGAATTTTCTATTCTATTGCGACTTGTTTATACCTTTCAGTACCATTTTGGCGTGAGAAATATTTTTTAATATCAAAGCTCAACTCAAATAACACAAGGTTTCACAACGTCTCAAAGTCTTTAGCGCTCTTTTAGGCTTCCCATTTAAGGTGCGGCAGAAGGGAGCGAGAGTAATTTTACAGTTTTTGATAATTCAAATACATAAAAATGCACACAGGTTTGCAATACAATAAATCAAAAAGGGGAATTAGTCATAAATGTTAACACTAAGTCGATATACAATTGAAAAAAGTCCCGTAGCTTATGGAAACAGCCATTATTTAAAAAAAATGTTCTTCACTAATTAAACACCCTTTAACATTAGCCCTAATCTTTAGTTTACTTTTTAAATCGCCATAAATATATTTATTTCCCTAATGAGCTTATAGGAATAAAATATTTAAGAATGTCTTAGAAATAAACAAACACATTGTATCTATTGACATTATTTATTTGACATATTTTCTAATCAAAAGAGGAGTGGTGATTTACACTCAAAGCTCCTCAACGTGTTGATTCATGTAAAGTTATTTTTTTGTAATGAGAAGAACAATATGCAGATTTTTAAAAAAACATACAAGTTAGCACAAATAGCTATTTGTCATTTTAGTAAGGTTTTCCCTGGCTCCTTTAATGAGCACAACACCCTAGATAAGGCCCTGCTCGACGTTCTTCGACTTTAGTTTTTAGCTCATTGCCTTACTAGCCGTTCGGGCTATACACATTTAATCCCGCTAATAGTAGGGGTGATTAAGGTATAACGTAGGTGAAATGTGCCTGTACTTGTATACCGAAATAAAAGGATAACATTTAGGAAAAATACCTCTAGAATGACCGGCTGCGAATTGAACCCCGATCTCCCCGTTGCCAGTAGGCTAGTAAGCTGCTCACTAGTGCAGCCATAAATGATTTTAGTTGAGATTTTTATTCCTATTCTCGAACAATATTTTGTTTTGGGTTTGTGGCGCTATCTTTATACTTTAGCATTCAATCATATTATAATGCTAGCAGTTTTGTCGACTTCACTGGTCTTGGAGTAAAGTGCTCGCCTCAAGACCCGGTGTTCGTGGGTTAAAACCCCACCAGGGTCAAAGGATTTATTTCGAGTGATAACAATTCATAGCATAACTTCTTTTGGAGGGAAAGTAAAGCCATTGGTCCCATGTCGATTGTGGTATGTGAGATAACCCTGTAAGGTTTGTGAAAATACCTTTCCCGGTAAAATTGTTAGGCCCTTTCGATCTCACTCATAGAAATTCTCGTATGCTTATATAATAAGTTGGTTCAGAAAGAGCACGTTAAACACAACAAATAAATAAAACTAGTAGTTTGACCCATTCCTTACCCACGCAATAAAAATTCAAATAATATCAAAATAAGACGTTTAACACCAAACCAATTATTGTCATTAATCCGGCCCTGCTACTATCCATCTGTTTTAGATACATTTTAATTATAATAACGGAATAGAGCTAATTAAAATATATATTAAAGTAAGCGTATCCGCATTTTCGTGAGGGAAGCGTGGATAAACACTTAGGGAAGAACAGCCCTCGGTGCACGTGGCTGAGATTTGAACCCAGAACTTACAGCTACGAGTAAACCAAAAATGATCCTGAAACTTACCTCGCGCACCCAACGATTCAGATCCATTGAATAATTAATTGTTCGATAAAATATCTCTTTAAAATATTTATTAGTGTTGTGAGCTATGAAAACATTTTCTTACGAACTTATAGTTCTAGTTCTTACGTTGTATTAAATAAATTATTAATAATTCTAATGAAAAGTTATAAATGAGAAAACATGTGTTTATTATTATTATTATTATTATCATTAAACTATTAGGAGTGAAGATGTACGGTACAATGTATATTGTTAGCTAATCTAAATACTTGTTTCATACTCAAAATAGATCGAATTTAAATTTCAACACTTACCGAGGAATAGCTATTTGATTTATTTGTTTGGAGTTTTGTTTCAAGTTCTTACCCCAAAACTTTATTTTCTTCACTTTAGAGGGTGGTGGTTTTTTGTTCTCCATGGGCACCGTTTTAATTATATTATTATTATTATTATTAATTGTTCAGGTTATATACATACTTACGCTAATGTGCAATGGTATGGTGACTTTGAGATGAAATGGAGGACCTACAGTTTAACGTGGGATCCGAACCACTGTGTAGGCCTGGAATTCCACACATTCACAAGTTTTGACTAATACACGTCTTGTCAGAGTTGAAGGAAGGGTTTGGCAATAAGATAAATATGTGCCGGGACCGAGGATTGAAACCCGGACACACAAGTCTCAAACTAGTTTTTTTAGTGAAACTTGGTAAATTTGTTTGAAACTATCACAAATATATCAATACAAATACAAAAAAATATTCACACATGAACTAAATATATAAAATAATAATACTTAAAATGTATTGCATTGATTTGTGTATTTGTATCCAATAAGTACATAACAAGAGCTAGGGCTCAGTCTATAGTATTAAACGCACTGTATTTGATGATGATGATGATGATGATGATTATGATGATTATGATAATAATAATAATAATAATAATAATAATAATAATAATAATAATAATAATGGTGGGTCTGGGTTACATCAATATAATATCTCTGTGTGCAGAAAGATCAGCCAGTAGGCTTACTAATGTACCGTTGCCCACGAGACCACTGAATATACTAATAAAACATCCTTTTCGTGGGAGCTCTTTCCATGTCCCGATGAGATGAGGTGTTGATGAAGGTGAATTTGACGGGGTGAAGCGAAGGAAGATCCTAAACCTAACCTAAGCCTAGCTAACCCAAACCCTGATCACCATGGGAAATACTTCCCTTTCGAGAAAAATCCCCCGGCACCAGTCGGGATTCGAACCTGGGACCTCTAGTTCAGCATCCAAAGGCCCTTATCACTACACCACGAGGCCGGTTACAGTCTTTGATCAAGTTAGTTTTTAAATTGTGTTTTGATGTAGTGTATATAGTATTTGTATCCAATAAGTAAATATTCAGGATCTATGGCTGAGTACTGTCTTAGATTAAGTTAGTTCGTAAATCTTTTCTGATATAATTAGTGTATATAGTATTTGTAACTAGTAAGTAAATATTTAGGGCTAGGGGGTGAATGTATAATATTAGACGTGTTGTCCTATAGGTTAACTTGGTTTGTGAGTCGTGTACTGATATAACCTAAATGTTTAAAAAGTACCTAAAAATACACCCATACAAATATAATTGTTATTCACTGTTAGGTCCTTTAGAACTAAAACGGTACCATAGTTACTCGATTTTTTACCCGAGAATTTTGAATACTAAATGAAATGTTCTTTTATGGCTACATTTCAATTAAAATACAAACTTTAGGAAGCACGTGAACCATTATTAGGAAGCACACGGGATGAAAGCGTTACAAATCAAAGTGTAATTATCGATGAACAATAAATTGTAAAGTTAGTCGGCGTCACGTGACGGTACCACGTGCGTTCTCATGACGTCATGGTTCATGTGACCCACGTGATGTCACAACCGACTGCACCGGCTCGTTACATTTACTGGGAGGTGATATGGCATCCATTCTCATTTTAAATCAAATAATTACAAAATTTAAAATAATTATTTCAATGGTAGATCAATTAGTAATTAATTAATGGGGTTTTTAATTAGTAAAAAATATTGTAAAGTAAATATAGTTATTTTTGTAAAATGTGTTCTATATAGAACTTCCAAAAGTGGCTTAAAGCAACACACCCTTTCTGGCAAAGCCATCTTTTCCAATACTCAATGATCATGGTAGTAATAATAACTCCAACAGCGCACTGTTAGAATATTCAGTGACGTTGATCATACTGAGAGGCCTCTAAAATGTGTCGACCGAAACTGATACCCCCACCCTCTCCACTGGAAAGAATAAGACATAAATTTTTATAGATTTGTTTCCCTATCTTTGATATTCTCGAATATTAATTATTTTCAACAAAATTCCAAGCAAAGACCACTTAAAATAACTTCTAGACTAACGTATAGAGAAACCGAATTTTCAAATACTAGCCAGGAGAGGACTACTTCAAATATTTTTGAAGCATCTAATTTGAAAAAAAATATCCAGTTTATAACCACTGTAAATAGCTTTATGGGCATATTTGCCGTCTTTTGTCATCTAGAGGTATTTTTTTAAACTAAGTAAGGACCAATCCAAACATCTTCTAGTGCCGGGGGTGGGTAACCCTGTCGCCAATCAACACAAATGATAAATTGGCCATAAAAGTATGACGAATTATAGTTTGCTAGCTCTCACAATAAAATAAACTTTTTACTTACGGCGTGTGCTGGTTGTAACTTGATATTTCCTGCATATTATTGGAAGCATTCCATTGCGAAATCGTCAAAGGAATGTTTACTTATAAAGAGCAAAAAAAGAGTTTTTATTTTGCATTCGAAATTGAAAAAATGTAGTTGTACTAATGTTTTTTTAATCCGCGTCCATATCATATCTGTGAAAATAAAGAGCCATCGATAATATAATTAGACGTATGAATACATGAAATACATATAGTACATTTTTTAAATATCAGATGCCACCATTTCTGCATTCTTTATTTTTGTTTTATTGTATATGATTCATTTCCTTATTCATGAACATTTTCTTCCTTTATTATGTCAAAATTAAATTAGTTTTACATGGCTTACGTGACTTAAATTAGATAAATATTTTATACTAAGATTGTGTTTGGGATTTTTACAATTCCCAAATGCCATCACACCACAAAATGACCAAACAATACCACGTCCAATACACGACGAGGCTATACACAATTAGCTTCTTTAATGGTGTGGGGCTATAGAAGGTGTAATTTAGAAGAAAAGTATCCTCATTTGGGTGGAGAAATAATTTTAAAAAACGTTTGGGAATAATTAACCTTTGTATACAGACCGGGATTTAAAATCCGACTTATCCGCAACCATAAAACTACACTAGATGATCGTGGCATTTAGTCCGCATACCCAGCGATGAGGGTTGGATATAAATTCAGATTGATTATGGACAACTATCTAAAATCGGATATTTATCTTACAGCCAGTAGTGATTATCAATTAATTAGGCTTTCTATTCTAAGGGGATAGAACAAAGCAAAATAACTTGAAGGAAATGCATCAGCATCTTCCTGATAAGAGGATAGGAAGTAAAAATGAGAGAACACAGCCCCTAATTCAACATGGTGGAAACTAAAAGCGCTAATATTTCTATTATCTTACTACTCATTAGTTAATAAAACTTTTTTAAGTGTGATTGAGAGCATACTTGTTGAACGACTAATTACACCAAGAGATTGCTTCTTAGTGAATAAAACTGATATTACTAATGAATATCTGCCCACCAGGCTGGCTAGTGTTATTCAAACCTAGTAAATGTTTCTATGGTGATTACTTATATTTCCTTTTCTCTTTCTTCACTCTCCCAACCAACAGATGACCTTAAAAGTAAGGAAAACGTGTTCTTTGATTGTACTGGGGGAAATTATTTTGAGTGCATTTTTTTAAAAATTACTATGTTGTTTTTCATCCTATCTTTATGCATTTAAAAAAAAGAAGAATATTCTACATAATTTTAATTTGTACATTTCAACACCAGGGTTAGTCCCGACTAGCTTGGAGAAAGTATGATAAAGACACAGTGATAGCTATAATATTATTAGAAAATTGTCCTAATGCACCAGACTGAGATTCAAACCCTCGACTTTCCTCTTAGAAGGAAATGTTGTATGTTTCCAGACTACCTTATACCACGTAGTTACCGATGAAAGTTATAATATTACATATTTTTTTAAAAGATACATCTCTGGCAAAATATTAAAAATCTGATAACCTGATATCCAGACTATCCCCATATTTACCCTATTGAAGTAAGAATGATAAAGGTATAATTTATAGAAAATGTCACGTGGAGAAGGAATGAAGTTATCCGGGAAAGAATGGGAGTACAGGGAGTACATGAGAAGCAGATTACAAAAAGTGTGCAAGTGAAAGGATAAGAATGGAAGCAATTAAAGGAGGAAGAATGGTGGAATTATTGATGAAGATGGAGGCATGTAACGTCCCAACTTGTAGACCCTATTTTGTTTCGAAAAGGAAGGATGAGACTGAAGTTTAGTTATTTTATTTGCATTTTATATTTAAATTCGGTAATTCTCTTTATTTTATAATATTAGTTTGAATTATTAATTTGCATTTTAGAATATTTAAGCCCTGCAAGTAGTTTGGAAGGCAATATATTTATTTTATTTTAAATGTGCTTACTTGGTGCGTTGGACGATGAAACCAAAACGGAAAGAGCTGATTTTGCACTTAGTTTCAGTTCTAAGAGAAATACACCTTTTCCTTAGTACGGAGCGGTTGCATTTTCCAGCCAACCAGAAAGCCAGGATTCAAACTACTCGCTTGTGATAGGTTTAGATTGTCAGTCCCTTCTGGTGCAATAGTCGATGTAATCAGAGTTTGAAAACGACGCGAGGGAGAAACAAACTCTTGACTGTTACACCAGGAGGAGACGCGCAGTGACTGGGGTGGCGACAGGACGTGTGTGTTGCTTGTCGCCACATATTTAATTATGATATCGTGTACAGTGACTGGCGTAGGGAAGTGTCAATTGTACAAGCTGAAGTTGTAAAGTGTTATAGTAATAACGTATAAAGGAACACGTTCTAACAATAAATTAATATAAAAGTGATCAAAGTATATTTATTGTATAAGTGGAATTTCCTTATATGATAATCACGTCGATAAGAGAAGCTGAGATAGCCAGGGACAAATTTTATATTATAGGTTGTCTTTTCGTAGTGTTTTATAATTGACGACCCGTCGAGGGGATCTTTAAGACGTTCTTCAATCGGCGCCCATCGAGGGGATTTTCTTGACTTCTCCAATTGGCTACCCAACGCGGGGTCTTAAGAATTCTTCAGGCATTTTACTAAACTGACCATGTCACAGGCTGGAAACAGTTGATGATAATGGTGATGATTTATTCATTTTTGTGGGAAGGGAGAATGAGAAAACCACTTAGGAAAAAAAACCTTTAATACATTTCAACCGTCCTGTCACCGGTAAACCACAAAATACGAAAATTGCACCTTTGTAACCATAGCCACCGGGGTGAGACATGTTAATATAATATATATTAAAAAAATACCGTTATGATGTTTAAAGTCTATAATTAATTATGTTAATAAGTGAGTTGACATAAAAGTGAGCCGTTCAGAGGGGCATTTGGACAAAGATGCAAGTCTCGTCTACTTTAGTTTTCCAGTGAAGGTTAGGTCGGGGTTCGAAAACCGGATGGTTGTAATGAAGTGTGTTTTCCATCATTTTGTCTCATTCTCCTTCCACGGTAATGCGGTTAATCTTTTTTTTAATTCCTAACTTACTAATCTCTTTATATCTTAAAAGGGTGACCTGATGGTCTAGGGGTAAGATGTTGGACTTCTGTACTGGGGTTCCCGGGCTCAATCCTCGGTCCCGGCACAGATTTATCTGATTGCCAAACCCTTCCTTCACCTCTGACAATACATGTATTAATCACAACTTGTGAATGTGTGGAATGCCAGGCCTCCACCGTGGTTCGGATCTCACGTTAAACTGTAAGTCCTCCATTTCATCTCACAATCACATTACCATTACCATTACCCTACCATTACACATTAGCGTAAGTGCGTATAAACCGAACGGGTAATAAGACGCAGTGCTAATAATAATAATATATCTGAAAAATATGCAGATAGCTCGGACGGGAAATAAGACGTGTAGCACAAGGTGCTGTGGTGGGTGATCTCGGACAGGGTGCTCAAGGTTGTGCTCCAGTTTATCCACCGCTAGTTCACTTTCACTATCGCAGCATGCGACGTGTTACGTCCAAACCCACCCCACCACGCGGCATTCCTCGGAACTAGACGCGTGAAGCGCACTCCCGCTCAGACAGTGTGTTGCGTGCGGACCGTCGTGGAGATTTGCGTGCCGTGCGACGATATCAGACGTCCGTGAGGAAGTGATACACTTTCTCTCTGCCTCCCGTGCCTGGTTGTGTAATATAAGCAGCGCATGAGAACACTTCATTTGTTTATAGCCACTTCCACAGTTCCTGGCTCAACCTAGAACCATAGACCCGTACTCCCGAAAAGGTTTCTCGAAAGCCTAGCTGACACTGGCTCGGTTACAGATGAAGCTTACAAATATATTTAATGTTTCTACAATGGTTTATCTTGCGAATTATGAAATGCCTAGGGTCTATGTCTTGTTGTGTAGACGTACTTTTAGGGTTAAGTTAGTTTGTAAGTCGTGTGCTGATAAAATATTTTTTTATACGGATCCATATGGCTATCAAATTAGTAAATATTTGGGGACAGGGTGAATTTCTTAATTAATTAAAATATAAATCCCTCATCTTTCCCCAGAAGTAATACCATAGCCTAGATGTAATTCGATTAGCACGTAATATATTAATTTTAGAATATCAAATGCCACATATTGTTTTAGTATACATATAGTTACCATTTCCGCTCGTAGCTTCCTACTCATTATGTCTATGTGAGTATTCTATTTCATATTTGAATCAATCATTAGCCCAAGATAATTATGTCTCAGTTCGCGTAAATGTTGAACAATTACACGGTTTCATATTATGTAAACAATCTAAGCAATGGCCTTTTTTTATAACTAATTTATACTTTATAACATGCAGTAGTATGATATAGATTATTAGCGTTTTTAAATGTTAGTTAATAATTTATTGTCGTGAATCCAGTTTTGTACCCTGTTATAGTCTTCCTGCAACATTTGCTTAACTTTATCTGCATTAGTAGTAGTATAAGTAGTAGTATTAGTAGAAGTAGTAATAGCAGTAGTAGTAGAGCTAGCCTTCCTCGAACAAAGTACGCCAATTATAACAGGGGGTACAGAATATGATGATTGGGGATTGTTTCGGTGGTTTTGAAGCTTAGGAACTACCATTGCCACGAAAACTACAGCAATGTGAGGATAATATTTCCCTTCAAGTAGGTGGTGCCCTTAGATACGGTTTGTATAACTATGGTGGCTAAGTTTTTTTATTAATTTTTTTATAAAAAGTAGCACAGAAAAAATATCAAAGGCCGCTTTTTTTTACTTTCTATATGTTTAGAAAATAGTGTTTGTGTTTTTAAAAAAGATAAAAATAGAGTAGAAAGAGAGAGAAATATTGAAACACAATACTACTTAAAAAATTCTCAAAGATGATGTTCCTTGCGCTGGCACTGTTCAATTCAAAGTATTATTTTCTATATTCACAACAATAATTAGGCTATTTTTGGAAATATTTAGTTAAAAACCATTATTTATTGGTGTACGACCATCTTTTACCTATACCGCGTCTTACTACCCGCTTTAAATGTATAATATGAGTATGTACAACTAACGCTACCCATCCGGGTTATACGCATTTTAATTACGTTAATAGGGAATAGATGAGGAAGGAAGAATATAGAGAAAATATACCCATATTGTGAGTTTTTAAAACTATTTAGAAAAAGAAACTCGGTACACTCTTACTTGTACAACTACGTACCAAATTGCGTGCCCATCGATGCAGGTGTAATTTAAATAGAATAGAACCTATTTAAGTAGGTAGCTAAGATCATAAGGTATATTAAATTTGAAGACGTTAATAGTCTTTAGCCCTCCTAGGAAATAAATATGCTGGTAGCTGGTTTGGGGGGCCTTTAATGTATCTACGTAGGAACGCAACAAAAAACATCACTGGATAAGAGCGGGTGTTTAGTGTTCATCTCTAAAATGTAAGTTATCATTCCACAGGCGTGTAAGATAAAAAGAAAGTGGGTAGAGAGAGACCACTGGTCTAACCAACTGAACTGCTGGGCGCAGAAAAAACGAAACCGTCATAATAGCGTCTCAATGAGAGTTAAAAAAAACTATAAGACATAGATATAAAGTTTGTTTGCTTCAAACAAAAGGGTAAATCTGAAAATGAAAAAAATGTACGGCATTAGCAATTTCTCTTCAAAATCTAGTAGTGTGTGCTTGGATAAAATATTAAACCTTTGATACATTATTGATGGGGTGTATATTTTACTCATTCTAAAAGGTATACAGTAGTCCCATGGCTTCTTTGGTGCTGACTGACAGCTCACAGCTGACTGCTGACGGCTTTGAAAAATTACCAGACCAAATTATGTACCCCTACGCCGAACCATATGATCTGCAAAAACGTGTGTTTAGTAGCTGTCACTTCTGACACTTAAAATTTAAGTATTATACCTAAATGTTGACTGTCAAAAGTCAGCTGTGAGCTGTCAGTCAGCACCAAAGAAGCCCTGGGGCTACTGTACATTAGTGTTCACAGACAGTCTAACTTGTGCACTCATATAGTTTGAACTTGCATTTGTGGATATGTCGTATAAGGCGTCAACTTTACAGTATACTTGATTCATAGTGAGGCTCGGATATCAATAGGGTGCACAGGGGGTGATTTTCCACGTATCATTCATCCTATATTTCTGTTAATGCGGGTTCATATCCTTTAATACACATTTCAGAATCCTTACACCGTAAGATTAGTTTTGATGTTAAATGAAATAATTAAAAATGTATGCAGTTTGAATTTGAATTAACACGCGACTTGTTATGTGGAATAAAGGAGAAGAGGGTTGTTAAAAGGAAATGCACCTGCATTAGCGTGGAAATGAAACAACAGTGATAATTGATAAATCACATGTGTAAAAGCACCACTCAGTAGACCAGCCTCATATTTGAACCTTGACCTCCCCGTCACAAGCACTCCAGTCTATTGTATGAATGACGCCTTAGAACTTACGACCACCGATGTGGGTACACCTATCAGTGTTGGGGTAAAGTTATTCCGATTGGTTTGTTAATTACGCGTGCGTTTATGATGATCAAATGGGTGGTTCCCTTTTAAACATTATGCATTTTTCCCGTTCTTCTAACTGCCCCACTGGGCTGTACGCATATTGGTTACGTTAATAGGGTAGGATAATGAAGGTTGAATTTAAAAGAGAAAGAGTGGGAAACCATTTAGGAAAAATCAAGCTGAGTAGACCCGGCTGGAATTCCAACCTTGGTCTCTCCATCACTGTATAACCAGACTAGACGGTCTTGATATTTATTCCGCGGGTCCACCTATGCGGATCACACGATAAAGTGTGTTCGCTCCAGAACAGATCAAAGGGAGGTGTTACCTTGAGTCTGCAATGTCGGTCGTCTGGCAGACGGTAGTGGCTAAGCGCTGCTTCACAAACAAATTTGTTAACTTAATCCGATCGATTTTTCTTCTGTGTTTATTCGGTCCTTTGTGTATGCGGATACGAAAAGGGGGCATGGGAGCGGAGGTGAGGGTTTTTTTTTGCTTCTGCCTCTCACCCCCATCTTCCCTCCCCAACACACAATATTTTGACCGAGCTTTCTCTTTCACGTGATTGCCACTCCAGGGCAAGTAAAACAACCCTTATATAAAGTTAACAATAGGGTGTTAAAGAGGAAAGAGTGTGAATAAAAATTTCTCTTACCGGAGTTTCACTTGTAGAATATGGTTGGTTTTTTATTTATTAGAAACGGTATCTATGGAAATTTAATATTAAAATATTGTTTCAAATTCTTAAATTAATATTTGCTAAATTTAAATAAAGACAGATTTAAGTTTTACTAATATATTCATTCTTGGGATACTATTTTCTTATCACGAATATGTATTATATTAGCCTACTATAATAATTAAATTAATTAATAGTAACTGATATTTTCCACTTTAAATAGCATTTTCAATCAGAATTAAAAATACTTTATCAATGAAATAAATTGTACGATACAATCGAACATACTTTTTCATAATATATTTATAGGTTGTAAAAACAGTTTTAGTAAACTACCCTTGGATTAAAATTTCTCAGAAAAATACGTGTTTTATTTGTCATATAAAACACCACCCAATATTAATTTGAACAAAATTGCAACCGTCATTTTTTTAATTATTATTATTATTTCAGCATAGTATTTATTCTCTCTAAGCTTGGTAATTTCGGCCTTCTCAATCATATGTAAATTGGTTCAACAGTTATTTGCATGAAAGATCATTCACTATTAAAATTGATTCACACACCTCAAATACATTTTTATCCCCCTGTGGCATACCACAAGGTTCTAATTTAGGTCCTCTTCTCTTTAATATGCTTATTGATGACATTGGTAAATATTTGAACTCATCTAGCTATTTACTCTTTGCTGATGATGTAAAATTATTTAAAATTATTAATTCTATTGCAGATTGTACAGAGTTACATAATGATATAAATGGTATTCTACAATGGTATTTTGAAAATGGAATGTCTATTAATAAATCTAAGACCCAATCTATATCTTTTACTAGGAAAACTAATCCTTTCTTTTTTACTTATAAATATGGCAATAAAATATAGTTTACAACCCTTATATCATTGATCTTGGTGTTCTCCTGGATAACTAACTTTATTTCCACTATCATGTTGACCATGTAATTTCCCAGTCATTGAAATTACTTGGACTTATTAAATTTATTAAGTCATCGTTTAAGAAAGTCGACTGTTTTTTATGTCTGTATTACGCCCTGGTTAGATCTAAGCTAGAATATGCTACTGTTGCTTGGAATTACATCACCTTAACTGACTCTCTTAGGTTGGAAAACGTTCGAAGAAAATTTGTCGCTGCGTGCTATGATAAATTCTTTAGTAACCGGATTTTATGATTATGACAGAATTCGAAACCTCTTAGGGCTCCAAAATCTCTTCTCGCATAGACTTTATTGTGATGCCCTTTTTGTTTTTAATATTTTCAAAAGCAAAATTTATTGCAAATTTGCCCTTGATCATGTAGGCGTTCATATCCCTTCTCGGGCTTCTCATAACCCCAAAAAAAAAAAATTCTCAATAGCTCTTATAAGGTGAGCTCTTGAGTTCGTTGTGTCCATTGCACCAATTCTAGATTTGTCGACTTCTATCATAAAAGAAAAGCTAGACTCAGAGAGTTATTTAAGGAAATCCCATATCAATACTTTATTATGTAGAGGTTCTGCCTATAATATTTAAATTTACAATATTCTGATTTATTTGTTGCATATTGTTACTGCTTTTATCCACTCTTTAGTTTTTTGTTATTATTGCTATTTTTATTCTTATCATTATTGATTACTTTTTTTCTGTAACTATTCATCATTATATAACATTATTTAGCCATTTTTGTTTATCTTATTTTCTCGTGTAAATATATGTATTTTTATAGTACTTGTGTACTTTTCAAAGCTGGCCTGTTATAGGTCTTACGACTGTTGGCCAGCACTATAATAAAGGAAATTGAAATTATTATTATTATTATTATTATTATTATTATTATTATTAGCACCGCGTCTTACTACCCGTTCGGGTTATACGCACTTACGCTAATGTGTAATGGTAGGGTGATTGTGAGATTAAATGGAGGACCTACAGTTTAACGTGGGATCCAAACCACGGTGGAGGCCTGGCATTCCACACAGTTACAAGATTTTTTTAAAATCAGTTTTCGGTAAATAACCTTTACGTATAAGCTAGGGAAATAAAACCTAAACCACGCTTTCTTGTCGGGGAATGATGATATGACACCTAAATATTAAGATTGAACTTGATTCACTGACACTTTTTATCTGTAGCCCCAGGAGAGAGAGAGAGAGAGAGAGAGAGAAAGATAATTATTGTAGAATACACTTTTAAAGTTCTGGGACACATAGACCGTCAAGATCCGGTTACAATACTTTCTCTGAGTGAGAAGGTAAAAACCACTAGAATGTATATTTAAAAAGGTTTGAATCCTTAGAAGTATTTAAATATATTAACTTTGTTTGGATCTAGTAAAACTACTTAAATGTTGAGTTAAATAATTATTTTATTTCAGTTAAATTAATATTGTATTCAAACTTAACATATGTACAAGTTCTAAATAAAAAATGCAGAAGGTGGTTGGCTATGTCTACTGACACGTCAAATATTTTAAAACTAGAAATTACATGTTTCTAGGTTATTTTACTTATACACACATCTAAAAACTATTTACACAAATAATCCTTTATTGGGTCATTCAAAACATTAATGAAGTATCTCACACCGATGGGAGCGTGGACAAAAGAGTCAGTACCTCGTCTTGTCTGGTTTGCCAGTGCCGTAAAGGTCGGAGTTTTTTTTAACACTCCATCTTACTACCTGTTCAAGTTATACTCATATGTACTAATTACGTTAATGAGTTAGGGGCGAGTAAGGTTGAATTGAGAGGAAATGTAACCACAGTTTCGTGGAGAGTGAAAACCATGTTGGGTAAAAACCCTCATTACACCCAACCGAGATTCGAACCCCGATATCCCTGTCATAGGTAGTTCAGTCTAACACAAGAGTGACGCCTTAGACCATGCGGCCACCGAAGCAGGTTCAGTCTGAGTTAAAATCCCAGCCGGGTATACTGAAGTGTTTTCCACTAGATCGATTCTCACTCACCTTCTAAGCGAATGTGAGTACATTTTTTATAGATCATAACTTCCTAATCACCACCCCATCAAGGTAAATTTGTTGAAAGTTCAGAGGGATATGAAGAACCTTCCTGAAAAAAACATTAAGTACCTATTAAAATCTTGTTTGTCATGCTTACCTCAACTTTGTAAACTTAAGGATGACGTTCCAACATTTTCTTTTTTTTTTTGTGTACATAACTAAATGACAGTAAATGTTTCATTTAATTCCGTTTTTAAGATGAATGACTTTATTCGTCAAGGTCATATCATTTCTCTCCTGTCCAGTTGTGAAGGTCGTAATTTATTTACCTAACGGCATCAGCCCTGAGTATTTCAATGCCAGGTCCACGTCAATTACTGCCTTATTTTCTCTGTCTCTTTTGTACATTACAGTATTTCCTCGTGAGACGGAACACAAACACAAAAGCTTGGGAAGGTGACAAAACTCGAACATTTAGATAGATTAGCTCTATTATGGAGCAAACTCTCACTAGGAGAAAAAGCAATTACTTATTTTTTATAATAATGAGAGAGTGGTTTTAAATTTAATATCAAAACAGATCAAAGAAACAAGCACAAAATAATAAATACACTTTTATAGTTGGATTTTTGTAGGGGTACAAAATAGGTTAGCAACTGGTGGCCCGAAGAACACCCAGAAGTTAAATTCTTCTATTAATTTTACTAAATTTAATTCTCAAAATGTTAATGACAAAAAAAATCCTTAGGCGTAAAATAAAACTAATATAATTTAAAGAAAAAGGAAGAAATGCCTTCCAAGATAAATATATCAGCTTATCATAACGGAATCGAGAAATAAAAAAATTGTAACATATTCAACACCCCGGGTGTTCTTAAAGTATTTAAAATCATTTAATAAACCACATATTTTAAACCTGCCTTGTCCTGAAAGGAATTTGAGTTTGCGAGCACTGGTTTAAAAAATATAAATATTTTGCCGTCAAGATTGAGAGTATTTTTCTATATTCTTAGTATTATTCTACAGGAACGTATACTGTATACCAAAATTTTCAACTGTAGATCACATGACTGGACGTATGAGTATATGAAAATAGTTATAGTCACTTTTGTAAATGAATATACTGTATATGGTAACATAGTCCTAATTACAGGTAATTTTATTTTTTCGTTAATACGTAAGTAAAGATTTAGTTCACACTGATAGGAAAACGGAAAAAGGTGTCAGTTTGACCCAATTTGCCGGTGATGGGGACGTTAGGGTTTGATTCCCGGCAGGATATATTGAGGTCGTCTTCCTTAAAATCTTCCTCTTCTCAACTGCGGGTACAATTTTTCTAAATACCACCTATCGTATATGTTTACTAAATGTACAGATGCGGATAGCTCGGACTGATAGCAAGAAGGGAAGCACTAGTAGGTATAATTTATTATGAGAGACAGGGATAATAAATGATAGTGTAGTGTGAATCTTACGCTTTATACCATTCGGACAACGCTGCGGATATCTACATACTAACTTCTTATAGTGAAATGACTAACGTATGCAAAAGTAATTACCATATATAGTTAATATTGTGTGCATGTGTGTGTGTAACTATCATCGCCATTATAACAATAGTTTTCGTAATTAGTTTTTTTCCTTATGTATACCAAGTATAGATTAAGCATTTTGAGGTTGGAACGAAAATCTACTTACTAAATGCCCCAAACTCCTAAAAAGTTTAGTTTGCCATTCTATCTTTCAGCATTTTAAAATGTATATGTTTGACACCCATATTGTAAATGCCTTTATTTAAATTTTAAGGTATCAACCTAAGATGAGTAGGTTGTATCTGAATCAGTAGGTAAAGAGGATAATAAAACTACCCCTCAGTGCATTCGAGAGGGATTCGAACTTATACCTCCATCCTATTGCGAGCATAGTGCCTTAGACTACGTGACCCCCAGTGCGAGTGTATGTATGTTTCTTAGAACCATACAACCACAAAAAATCAAACAGCTTAGAAAAGTAGTCGCTTTGAAGTAGGCCTATCTAGTGTAGTTTGTTTTTTTAGACTCGAATATTTCTACCTGTTCGGGTTATAAGCCTTACATTCTAGTTGAACAACATCCACAGAGTGGTTACTTTCTTGACCTCAATCATGATCTCTATAGCGTTTAAGTGATAGCCTTAAGACGGCGATCAATCAACCCGTAGATACGGTCCAGTTTTCATACAAAGGGCCGGGTCATGTTATCTGCGGCTGTCACTTTTAATATATATATGTGTGTGTGTGTGTCTGTGTGTGTGTAAAGAGAGAAAGATTAGCACCGCGTCTTTGTACCCATTTGAATTATACGCGTATGTATTAATTACATTAATGGTTTTATGAATTAGGGAGGTAATATTTAGAGTAAGTGTACCAGCATTTGCGTGGAAGGAGAGTGAAAAGCCATTTTGAAATACTCAGTTCACCCAATCGAGATTCAAACCTAAATCTCCCCGTCATCAACAGTCTGGTCTACTGAGAGAGTAGCGCCTTAGACTATGCGGCCACAGAGGTGGGTATATATAATACATATAACTAATACCTATAAAATAACACTAATAATATAGTAAAATGTTATCAATTTTGGCCGCGGAAATGTATTTGTAATTTCTAATCTCCCTTTGCGTGAAAATTGTATTGTAAATAAACTCAAGCTTCATTGTGCTTTGTGATTTTCCCTATGAGTAAAATCACAGGCACTATCAAAAACTAACATAAATGTTGAACGCCTGTCGAAATGCTAGTCAAAACCAGAGATAAGTCAGTTATACTTTAATTCCATTTTGAATCTTAATTTTACTATCAAATCTCGAATACGAATTTTAGAAAACATGCTAATCCTTTCATCTCAAATCTGAGTTTATTCAGCTCAATTATTTTTTTAAAGAAAATAATAAATTGTACATGTTTGTATGGATATAATAACCCCATTCACTTGGAGTTTGAAGCCTACCATACACATTCGGTGATACAGGGAATGTGCACATATGACCATAACAACAAATTAATGCAGTGTTTGTTTAGGGGTGTACTATGACCATTCGTCACCGGTTTTCATGGTTTCTTAGCAAAAATAATAGACTAAAAATAGTTCAACACCCATTTTCACAACCTTAAGGTGGGCGTGCGGGGGCATGAGAAAGGGGTAGTAATTTTGCAGTTTTTATATTAAAACTGTTTTTTGGTCGAAATAAATCAAATAATTCTCCAGTAGAAACATAGAGTTTAATTTCCTTCACACGGTGATATCAACTTTAGATTAATATCTGTCAAGGGTGTTCTGGAATGTAATGATAAGTTTTTCGCTTCATTTGAAAAGTTTCTCATCTAATGCCGCTATGCTCATGACAGATATTCAACTAATGCTGATATCACCAGGCGAAGAAAATTAAATTTTGTTTCTACGAGAGCAACATTTTATTTATTTTGGGCAAAAAAAATGTTTCTATTAAAACTGCAAAAACACTGGCCTTTTCTCGCGTTCCTTACATCCCCAACTTAAGGAAAGTTTGTTTAGTTTCCTATCCCAATTACCTTAATCAAAGCATTGCGGCGATTTTCGTAGAACATAATTAAAAATGAGCTAATTTTACACTCTAATAATACATGTTTTAATCGTTCAGCTCAAAATGTAAGTTTGTGTGAGGTTTTACCCAGAATCTAGAAATCCTATACTTTTAATATGTTTTGCTATGCCAAAATGATTTGGTTTATTATGATGTTTATTATTCTGATATATTTCGCGAGAAAATAAAATATCTTTATAGGGTAGTTGATCGTGTTTACGCTCAATACCATAGGGGCGGGCAGCCATCTCTAATTACCCATGACATACGATCTTAGTGCTGCTGGAGGTTGGGTATGCAAAAAACAAGTAATTTTAATATAAATAATAAATAAATATTTGGCACGATCGATTGTAATCAAATTATATTTTCTTTTTCTTAAAATGTACCACTTACACAAAATTCCATTCCCAGATAAATTAATATTCTCCACATTATACCTCTCTAACCCCTTCCCATCTTTCTTCCCTTACCTCCCACATACACCTCCCCTTCCATAGAAAATCATATCTGCACTCCTAATACATGATATAGGGTCGTGTTGCTATCCTTCAATTTTATTTTGTAGTTTTGAAATAGCAAACTAGTATTTAAATATTGCTAGATTGCTGAAGATCTGTGATAGGTTTCAACGCTCCAAAAGATGGTCGGCTTCCTCAACTAGTTTCGTCATGCACCTATGGTAGGTAAGGTTGTTGGGAGCGGAGACTGGTTTCTGAAGAAGAGAGCATTATTTTTTAATCAGTTCAGGTCACGCGTGGTTTCACTAATGCTCCAATTAGAGAACATGTTTGACCAGTATTTTAAAAGTGGGGTATGTATGCTCCTATTAAACGCACGTATAAAAATTGGTATGTAATCTTTTGTTAATAGTGTTATCTACTTTACAAAGCACTTGACTCAACCTCCACAATTATGCGCTAGAGTTTTGCCATAATTTACTAGGAATTGACAGATCTACAGCTAAAAAAAATGTTACTAGCTCAGTTTTCATGTATCCATACGTCTAATCATGTGAATGTAATATGTCACTTTTTATATACTTTATTATTATCAACAAAAACACTAATAGCGTAGTAAAATGTTAACAATGTTGACCACCAAAAAAAAAAATGTTTGTTTTCTAAAAGGTGCTCTAAATGTCCGATGTAATAAAATCGAGGTATGGTACGTATTTATATTTATATTATTATTATATTATTATTATATTATATATATTTAATTAACACGAGAACATTCGTAGTGAGACGTATGTCATAATTATCTAATCAGCAGGGGTCTGTAAACCAAAATAGGAGTGCCCATATTAAGAAAAACAGAATTTTAAAAATCTTGCTTCAATAGATGTTAGTTTAATTTTCTACACAAATTGATCTTTTTACTTCTCAAATATTTGTCATAGCACCGTTGGTTATTTATAATAAAATAAGGAAAAATAGATAAGTACTCAAACCAGTTTTGAATAATGTCACATAAAAGTAAATAATACCAAAAAAGAAAGATCGTTTGCTTCTTAAAAGAAATCCTGAGAAACTATTTAATCTTGGTAATATCTTATTACTCGTATATCACAGAATGAGATCGTATGTTTTAACGTCTTAAACAGTAATTATTTTTAGTCTCCGTCTTAATAACCGCCCGTGCTATACGAATTTAAATACACAAATGGTACAAGTATGAAGAGTACATAGTTTGCATTTGCGAGAGGAGGAGTGGAAAACCGTTTAGTAAAAACCACCCTAATTATACTCAGCAGGGAATCAAACCCAGACCTATTCGTCACCAAAAAACCAGACTAGATGAGCTTGATACACAGTCCGCGCGCCACCGGTGCGGGCGTATAAACAAATAGTATAATAATGTAACAATGTGTTTTTTTAACGTTTTTAAAATAGTTTGAAATTGACTCTCAGTCAAGTTAAATGTTAAATATATTTACATTTTACTCTTAAGAGTTTTCCAGTTAAAACAATGATACTAAAATCAAAATTATTTTTAAATTGTATTTTTAAATTATCACACAAAATTAAAGATATTAGTTTGTGAGAAAAATATCAGTTTTTCTGTTTCTTTGATTTTTCGATACTGTGAACTCAGGCAATTTGACCGTATCTACTTTCAAGTAGTTTACGCCCATAGATTAAATAACTTCGGAAAGAACGCCTCATCAAGGTCCACAAGAATAGGTAGGCTACAATCTCTTAGCCATGCGACAGATGTTTTGTGATCGGATTACAGACCCATAGGCCTAGAGTGCATCCAAGGATCTTTCTAATATTTGGCAAGGAAGGATATAACCTGTTCAGGAAGGACAGTTACAATGCAACAAAGACTAGAACTGTCCAAGAAGTCCATTATAATCCACAGGTGCCGAAGAGCTCGAGGTAATATTGATTCTAGCGTGGCAATACCATGTATTGATAGGGGAGCACCATGTAAGGGGAATGGGAGAAAAAAGAGTATTTTCTTCCGATCCTACCCCTGCCCCCTCCCCCCCAAAAGAACCACAGAGATTTTTAAAATAAAAGCTAAATTATTATTATTATTATTATTATTATTATTATTATTATTATTATTATTAGCACCGCGTCTTACTACCCATTCGAGTTATACGCACTTACGCTAATGTGTAATGGTAGGGTGATTGTGAGATGAAATAGAGGACCTACAGTTTAACGTGGAATCCGAACCACGGTGGAGGCCTGGTATTCCCCACATTAATAAGATATCTTGTCAGAGGTGAAGGAAGGGTTTGGTAATCAGAAATAAAAGCTAAAGAATATATAAAAATTATAACTAAAATATAATTAAACGAAGATGTGACGCATCAATAGTTTAAATGTTAAGACCAGCTTACGAATTAGTATTCAAATCAATATAGACATCAAAAGAACCATTGAAATTTATCAATATTAAAAAAAAGTATATGAAAACTATCCACTGTATTTACACTAATGGGTTAGCCAGAATTTCATAGGAAATGTATCCGAATGTTTGAGGTGGGAAAGTGGGAAACCACTCAGGAAAAAATCACAACCTCATTTCAATCATCCGAGATTCGAACCATGACGTCCTCATGTCTAACAAACCGGATTATACTAGATGGACGCTTTTCCCCGCGCGCTCCATTCAGCCATGATAGTGCCCGGAACCAAATGTTTTCGCCCGTGTTGTGGCTTGTAATAGGTCATGGTCGCCTTAAAGCGGTATCGCGTCTGTTACTCATCGCGCTTACCTCATCATGACCCTGTCTCGCTCATTCTTCGACCAAGACACAGTCCTCACTCAAAAGCAATCAGTGGCGCGAGAACAAAGATTCCGTTTACGCATATGTCTTACTATTAATACAAGCTATCCTTCATGTCTTATTCACATTTACATGGAGGGAGGGTGGTAAACCATTTAGTAAAAACTACTTCGGTGCATTCCACCAAGATGTGAAGCCCAACCTCCCCATCACCAGCAAATGAGACCATATACGAATAACGCCCTAGTTCACGTGACAACTGATGTTGGGTCATAGTGTCCTTTGTACAGAGCCAAGTAAAATACAAAATTATATCCTATAGCTTATAAGTAAAATATGTTATATAAATTTTATCTTTCTGTGGCTTTAATGTAGAATACATTAATATAAGCTGTGTAAACAAACTTTATATCATCTATAAAAGAATGTCTCTAATTGGATTCTAGAGACACCAAATATTATCAAATTTGCCCACTTTCATATTATGAAGCTTCACGAAAAACCAACGTTCGGCTAAATTTGCACCCTCACAACGCCTTAAACCAAAATCGTTTTTGCGCCTCTCCAAACAATTACTTGACAATGACTGGGAAGGGTGTTGAAAATACTCGGGGGTCACGCGCACTGTGGCGTCAGTCTCGTAATAGATTAGATAGAGAGTTTGCTGGCAAATCTCTGTAGGGTGCACTTAGGGGTGATTTCCCACATATTATTTTTGTATCCCCTCTCCACACTTATATGGAAACACTTTCTTATTCCTAACCCTTACATAAAGATGTTAGTAAACATAGCTAATGTGTAATGTATAAATTTAAATAAATATTTAAAAAAGTTTTAAACAAGCAAAACTTTTGGGGTCTATCTTACATCCCGTTATAGTGGTTATTACTTAACCCCCAGTTTAAAAATGAACCACCAATTATATGTTTTACAATATATGGCTACAAACACTCTTCCTAATAACGTGACTAGAACTTTAATCAGACTTATCAGCTTTAATTATGAACCATATCGGTGGACACATGAACTAAGGCGTCAGAATTGTCTGGTTTGGTTTGTTGATAACGGGAAGGTTAGGTTTCCAATCCCTGGTGTACTAACAGTATGTATTCCCAATTGGTTTACCATTCTCCCGCCAGGAAAATGTGGGTTCATTTCCTTTTAATTATTATAGCTTGATCATCTCTATTGCGTTAATATTAGTACTCATCTATCAGGGATAGGTAGTAAAAGACATGCTGCACACAACAAAATTATACATATTATACTAGATATTTACATAACTCTTTTGTATTCGTTTTTAATTGTTTTTCTACGTGCTCTAAGACAGAGTGATAATTAGTTTACCAACTTAAGAGCACCACCTACTTGAATATAAATATCCTCCCACTGTGGTATTTATTATGATAACAGTAGCTTTACAGTTTTAAAACCACTAAACCCAATATAAATTAACTTTAAAATGTTATGTTGTGACCCTGTATGAAAGTATTGTATTTGTTTAAGGAAGGATGTATATTAGTTATGTTTCTAACCATTAACTTTGACTTAAAAACAGCCATATTAGAGTGAAACATCTTTGAAAGTAGGCTAATTTAAATATGTAATGGTGCTTTTGATCATAAAACTTAAACTGTCGGTTTTTTAATATTAAAGGGCATGGTTTTTACTTTCAACTCCGTTTTGGCGTGAGCCATATTCATATTTTGAAATCACAAATTACTTCTCGCGGGTTCTTTGAAAGCTTGCGACGAGTCTCAGCGCTCAGGAAGGCGTTCATCACTGTTCTAGGTCAAAGACAACAACCAGAATTCCAAACTTAACTTATCAACTACCTAGCAGAAACAAACCTAAGATGAGGCTGATAAATGTTTAGCTCTGTCGGGAATAAAAACGTCATCCTTGGTAAATAGATCATCAAGCGCTGCACCAAGCGAGTTAAGGCGTCGAGCCTTTTACGGTAATTAGACCTACCTGTGACCTTCAGTATAAGGTTATTGAGTCCACAGCTTAGGAGCAACCCATTCGGTAATTTGGTCCTTATATTTCCTGACGCTTTGATTGTATGTTAACCCTTTAAGTTATAATTATTGGTAATAACAGCTGTGGTAGTAAGCGTAGTACTAAGTAAGACTTAGTAGTAGGTTTAAAATCGTAATTATTAAAGACTTAGTTCAAATAACTGGAATAAGGAGGGAAGTTTTAGACAAAGGCACTTGAATTAGAGCGGAGATGGGAAAGCCACAGGGGTAAAACCACCCGCAGTACTGCTGGGTGAGATTCGAACCTTGACCTTCCCAATTAACGGCAATCAAGTATATTAAGAGCCTGACACTTTTTTTCACTTGAGCTGGTATGGGTCAGGTCTCCTAAATGTTGCTACCCCAGGTTGAGTTAGTTTGTAAATCCTATAATAAGATTACACTGTGTTTATAAAGTGCACTCTGAAGCTTTGATGGATTAAATTTGAGTCTCTTGAAAGCGCAAGGGCGATAAAATAGCCTGGGTGGAAATATATTATTCTTGAGACAAAATTGTGACTAAGGAGGCCAGTTATCTGACATTATAATAGAAAAATAAATGGCCTATGTTATATTTGATTATTATCATTATTGTATTTTATGTGCACGTTCTGAGCCAGCACACGACTTACAAACTAACTGGCACTAGAACAGACACAGTATCCAGGCTTCCAACAGTCAATTCATCACTGTGAAAGGAGAAATTATTATTTTATCATTGTATACATTTATTGGCCTTCTGTGAATCGAGTCCGGGATCCTCAGCTCAGTGGAAAGGCGCTCTACCAACAGAGCTAAGGTGCCAGACTAGTATCTTATCTACAAGTTTGGAGGACCAAATGAGGTGATCCAACCTACTTAACCTGATGTATTCATAAACATGCACAGTAATTATCTATTATGTATTGTTTCGCGTAGAAAGTTGCCTCGAAATGAATAAACCGTTTATGTAAATTTCGTCTTTGTTAAAATAACACTGTGCGTCGTCATTATCTCAAGAAAAATTCATAAATTTATATTAGCCAGGCTGACTATGAAACTATACGACCATGGTTCTAACGCTGCAACCCTTTCAATATTTCAATGTTTGTGAAAAAGCTCGTTTTCTCTTATTGCCTTGAAGTACTGGTTTTATAGATGAGTGTCTTCAGTAACAAGAAGTAAATATACTGTACGCAAAACAGTGACCCCATCATTTTGTTCATATTGTGACCTTTCACTTGGTATTCATATAGTTGAAAAATGTCATCTGAATAAATCCAGGACCTTTGATTTAAAGTTACAATGCTTCATCACTATCTTGGAGTCGTCTCTTAGTGGTCACTCAACGATCCTAGTTTAAGACAGAGTCTGTGATGGACGTGTGAAATCGTCGTCCACTTAATAGCTATCAAGATCATAGCCACCGGTTTTGTGAGCAGCAATATTATGCTACCCTACTTGTACAATACATAAATGTGCTTGACCTGCACTACACAAAATACATTGATATTATCATTTGGTTAAAGTAAAATTAAGAATAACGAATGACCCTGAACATAAGCAGAATCCTGGATAGCTCAGTGGTAGAGCATTTATAGCTATTTTTAAATACTATTATTGATGTATTCACATTGCAAGATAATACTGTACTCACATTGAAAAATGGAGACCACGTTTAGCAAGGACTTTAAAGACTCACCTGGAACAAAACAAAAGAATATAAAATACATTGTAAGCATTTGTTTAATTTATTCAATTTGTTTTATATTACTTGTAATTGTAGTTAATTATATTGCTTATACTATTACTACTATTTTATTAGAGACAATTAACAGGAATGGGGTTTGGAAACCCACCCATAATTAACTCTGGGTAACTGGTACTTTAACAGGTTTCATACTGCGTCAAGACTATCTTTCCCCCAACCAATATTTGTACTTTTTAATCTCTATAAATAGATAGCTAGCGCCTGAAATTCAACGTGCTGTTAATTTTTACCATCACTGATGACAGGATGAAGATGTCAAATGTTAGCGGTAAATTTGATAGATTACACGAACGCATCATTTTTTTTAAAAGTAATATAAATGTATATTCTGTAAGGTCTATGTATCTCACGTTTTAATCTTAAAAATCTAAACTATCATAATGCCCCAAAATGAGGGTATATGACATAAGGAATTTACCGCTTAAACATCTTAGGATTTCTGCAGGACCAACCTAAGTCCCTACCAGCCCTTTTTAAATAAAGTTTCAGTTCATTTTTTAATGAAAAGTCAAATTTGCGAATAACCTATATTTTAAATATCTGTGGAACCGTCCTTAAACAAGCAGTGTTTCTCAAATTGTTTTGATGGAGGACCACCAAATGGAAGCTATGCGCATTGGGTGGCCACCGAAGCTCAGGGAGAAGGGGGAGGAGTGCGGGGAGTGGATGGTGTGGTTTGAAAGCTATGCAGGAAAAACATTATTTCTTGGCAATTCCATTTTGTGATTATAAATAAAAGATAAAAATTAATCTATTAAATTAAATGTTAAACCATACTTTTTATTACATTTAGTCATCACAAGACATTGTTAGGTAATTAAGTCTCGTAGATTACGGTGGGTAGGACATGCAGTGCAAATGTTATTATTATTATTATTATTATTATTATTATTATTAGCACCGCGTCTTACTACCCGTTCGGGTTATACGCACTTACGCTAATGTGTAATGGTAGGGTGATTGTGAGATGAAATGAAGGACCTACAGTTTAACGTGGAATCCGAACCACGGTGGAGGCCTGGCATTCCCCACATTCACAAGATGTCTTGTCAGAGGTGAAGGAAGGGTTTGGTAATCAGATAAACAGTGCAAATGGGAAACTCTAGAACCATGTTCAGGATATTTACTGGCAAACCCAATAGGAAGAGACAAATGAAAAGTCTTTTATAAGTGCGGCAATGAACTTTCAAATTCCTAATGCTGTATATTGTAAGTAGTAACAGTTGTTTGAATATTTGTTCAGATTTGTTGGCTTAAGGTTGGTACAGACTCGCTTTTTCTATGTGGCATGTGTCTACCGAGGAAAGAACTACAGCATAGTATGAATATTTCATATTTAATCTTTTGTAGTTACAAATTTGTGTTTGATATGTGATCAACATTATTTGATTTGTTATTATTACTAAACGTCCTGGGATCCTGCGGAAAATTTGATAGGTCACCGTAGACCATACTTTTGAAGAAAACACTTCATTATACACTAGGCAATAGTTGTATGGGGAATGTACTAGATTGAGCTTTCAAATTGAAATGTTAATCTTTTTTTTAATA
This sequence comes from Timema poppense, assembly GCA_902141375.1. NCBI lineage: Eukaryota > Metazoa > Arthropoda > Insecta > Phasmatodea > Timematidae > Timema > Timema poppense. The sequence goes on from CABFOV010000959.1 coordinate 82,285, forward strand.
GTAGTGATAAGCATAAAAGATTAGAATTGGGTGGGAGTGTTGTCCATAGGAGGTACACCCGCATTAGGGTAAAGAGGAGATTAGAAAACCACAATAAAAGCTCACATGTGAAAAACCACCCTAAGCGTATCTGTCCTAGATTCGAACCTAAATCTCCCTACCAGCGGCAATACAAACCTATCACAAGTTTAAAGTCTTAAAACGTGTGATCACCAGTGTGAGTAGCTGTTGGATGTAAATCAAAAGCAACGTAAGGTTTAAAAGACCATAGAGTTCACAGATAATGAAACACTGACAAGGTTTTGTAATAAACAATTGACAGTAACCGGCGTCCTTTGAGAGATCAATCCCGTCTTTGTCTAGTTCACAGTGTGGTGTACATACAGCTAATGATTCAATTCTTCTATCGTCTGTTGTGTGTCGCTAAGATAAGAGTGGAATATAAGCACAAGTTCAAACTACCCCTTTCTACGACACTTCATTTTCAAGAGCGCCGTGCGATAGAGCGTGTAGGCAACCCAACATGTATCTATGTGATGTGCTAACTGACTATTCATGGCATTCTTTGGAGAATATTAACATCGATTGTTGCCTCCAATTAAAAACAATTGTAAAATTGAGTGGCCTACACACATAATACTTTAACAGTGGTTTTTGTTGATTAGATTTGTATATCTATATTTATTCATTTTTATCAATTCCATGTATTTTAACCAAATGTTGATTAACAAAAAGAAAACCTCATGGACCCCCTCTTTTTTATGATCTATTGTATTTTTCCTGACCTAGAAGTGTTTAAAGCTAGAAATAGTTCACTATTTTTAATTTTTGAAAAGGGGGGGAAAGAAGGAAAGTGAAAAGTATAAAACTCATAAATAAAATATATAAGGGGAGCGCATGGAGTAAAAGTTTGGGACCCTATGCTATATAGTTGAATTGTTGTAAGACGGTAAAAGCCATACCCATACATGTTTTGGGGTTTAGGAGGTTAGAATTTCAGTGGCTCGTGCTGAAAAGTCACACAACGGTAGATGGCGAGGAACCTTTTAAACTCTAAATTGGAACAATTGTTTTAATAACATGTTAGAATAATTTTAAGGGTTTGTGCATTTTATAAAATTAGAATAATATACTAGCCTTATCATTAAGAAAGAATATAAGAATACATTATTAATAATAATTTAAAGGGCAATTGAATACACCCAGAAATATTCAGTACGGCCCTGATAATTTAAGCTTATATCCGCTTCGGTGGCCGAATGGTCCAAGGCGTCACTCTTGCAATTTACTAGACAGCGATAACAGGTATATTTGAGTTCAAATCCCGGTTGGGTGTACTGAGGGTGGTTTTCCACTCTCCCTCTACGCAAATATGGATACACTTCCTCCAAATTCAACTTTACTCATCCCTAACTTACTAGCGTAATTAGTACCTTAGTGTTTAGTCTGAACAGGTAGTAAGACGCGTGAGGCTCTAGAAAGAAAATTCTCTTAGGATTTTTTTTCTTTCTAGTCTTACTATCATTTTGGACCAAACGCATTTTTATTAGGCTATTTATATAGGGATGATTAAGGTAGAACTGTATATGGAATGTACACGCAATTTGGAAGAGGGATATTATGAAATAATTTAATGTAAGTCAAAATGTTGTCATAAACAACAAATAAAAGTTTTTGATTAAAAAAATATCACAAGCGAAACATAGAATACTAAAGTCTAAGAATTTTCTCTAAAGGAATATGTTATTTTGTCTCAAATTAATTTGCGTTGGCTCTTTGAAAACAGATAGCTAATTTCAGTTAAATGTAGTAAAACAAAATATTAAATAAAACATGATGAAACGTATTGCAATACTTTATCTGTCTTGACCATAGTACTTGTAATTCAAATATATTTTGAAAAATTAGACAGGATCACAAGAATCGAACGTGGGATATTATACTTGGCGTGCAAATGATTTTACCACAGAACTTTCATTCATCCGGTGCCGAGGGCGTAGACAAGCGTCCTACATAGCTTTATTTTAAGGAAGAGTCTATAATGAACTTATACTTTTATAAATATTCAAATAGATGAAACATGTATCCGTATTTATTATTCTTTAATTGATAATTTGAAAATCAAAATATACTATAGTCTTCACTGGTGGACGCGCATATCAGGTATTACCTTCTTGTGCTCTAGCTTGTCAATATCAGGTAGATTGGGGTTCAAATCCAAGCCATGTTAACTGAGGGTGTTTTTACCTAAATGGTTTGCCATTACCTATCCACTTAAATGCGAGTATGTTTCTTGTAAATATGTGGATAAACTGGATAAATAGTAAAAGTCTGTGCACGATACATGCTTCAATACGTCCAATATAGCTCTGCTCCTAAAAAGGCAACCCGTACCAATAAACAAAATTAATTACACTTCAAGCGGGAAATTCACACCTTTCAGATTCCACAACGATGCACGTCAAATAGACGGGCACCCAATTGGATGAAATCACAGTCCCGTAAGAAATAGAAAAGCTATATAGTCTTGATTGGAGAAATGCTTGGAGGGAGTGACATGAGGGTGGGTTAGATCCTCCAAGATTGGTATTGGACTTTGATCGTCTTCGAAATTGCCTGCCTCGGGGCTCCGACTCCCAAACAAGGAGAGGACTCCCGTCATGAGCCTTGCCGACGTCGGATTGTGACCCGCCAGACACTTTTATGTCATTTTGACCTCTTCCCCGTCGCCTCTTTATGACTCCCCATCACTATTTCCTCCATCGCCCTTTATCACACACCATATCCGTTTCATTGCTTCAAAATTGTTCACTAAATCGTTCCCAATTTAATATCACGTAGTGACAGACACGACACGGGCAAAATGAATATTTCCAACATCTTCAATTTAAGGGCACCGCCAACTTGAAGGAACATATTCTCACCCTACTATATAACTTATGGGATACCTCTAACCCCATAAAACTATTCTTAATTATCTTTAAAAAAATATCTAAACCCAATTAAAATTACTATTTGTTTGAGGAAGGCTAGAGCTATATTTTCCTCGGTTATTTTAATCTCATAACCGCAACATTTAGCGTGGAAGGTGCTTGAGAATGAGCCAATTTCACCTTTACATAAATTCTTTTAAGTTATAAAGCTTATAAATGTAACGTGTTTAATACTTTAGGGAGCTATTGTCTCTATTTTGCCGTTAACCATATTGATATGGCCGATTGCCTCTTTTCGTATCGAGTCTTGGGCACATACATCGAATTGATATACAATAGATGTACTATTCTATAGCTAACCACTTTAATAGCATAATATAATGGACTTATTTATTAAACCCAACAGTTTGGTCATTATATCTATATAGCGGTCATATACCCTATTCCTAATAAATTCTTAGACCATAAAAATGCTCTATCTTAAACAACATCCCCTGATGAAGCACCTAACACAACTGAACTGCTAATTAATTTGTTCCCAGATTAACTACGGGTCGGGAACTGTCCGCTATCCCTATCTGGAAGTTGCACGTTTACAGTACAGAAGGTTTTGTCTCAACAAACTATGTCATCGTAAGTAAGGCGGGCTATGACTTACAATAATTACTAGTTGAAACGATATGTTTCTGTGCATTCTAAATTTTGGGTTAGCCCTTTCGCAAATGTTGGTCATATTTAGCCACCCTGCATTATTTTTAAATAATGCACCTCTTATTTAGTAACGTGGAATTTCATTAGATCTGCGCTGCGTCAGAGATGTATTCATATGTTCATACGTTAGGTCATGTAGTCTTAAGCTGTCGATTTTGATAGATGGTATCCATAGAAACATAATGGGTAATCCAGAATTAGGTAAAGCTAAAATATGGCTGAGTGGAATCTAAAATAAGTTAGTGTGTTTATGTGTGTGTGTATATATATATATATATAATTATTTTAGATATATATATATATATGTGTGTGTGTATATATATATATATATATAATTATTTTAGATATATATATATATACAATAAATGCTTTAATTATCTATTAGTATGAATATAATTGAATATATCAATGTGATATTGTAACTTATTTATTCTTTATTCAATAATAGTAAGTATATGCACTCTCTCTCTCTCGCTTTCTATATATAAATGATATTATGTTGAAGGCTAGGTTCAGTTCCGATCGAGGATTTCCTTCCATGTGCAGCTTTATTACCCCTCGCGTCAATGAACACTAGAATTAAATGTCTGACCCATCTGCACTGCATTTTTTAAACGTGTCGTAACTGCCGATTCACCCACTTCGGTGACCGAATGGTCCCAGGCATAACTATCGCTTTAGACTGGCTTGTTAATGATGGAGATATCGGGGTTAGAGTATTAGTCGAGTCTACTGGGGCTGGTTTTTAAATGTTTTACCACTCTTCTTCCACTAAATTGCAGGTATATTACCTCTAAAACGCTTACTTCATCATCCTTGCCCCATTATAGTAAATTATATGTGTATTTATAAACAGAACAGGTAGTAAGACGTGGTGATAAAAAAACTGACAACTCTAAGATAATTAAGGATTTTTTTAAAGTTCTTTAAATGCTTTAAGACTTCTGTTCCCATTAGAAATACCACAGAATGATAATATTTCCCTTCGAGTAGGCAGTCCCATTGAACACAATCATCTGGGTCTGTATTATTGAGTGCATTTTTGACCATCTCGTATGGTTTTCTAAGCAAACTTAAATGGGAAAACTATACGAGATAGCTTTGAAAGTACTCAAGAATACATCCCCTGAAGCTAGAGGTTCCTGTAGTGAAACAATATCTATGATTGAAAATAAATTCATGCGCTTCCTCCACTCTTTCGTGTCTTGATGACTAGCAAAGAATGCATTAGGTCCTATTAAGTTCCTTTCATCAAACTTTTGGGAACTTCCTTCCAAAAGACAAGTTTAATTTATAATCCCTAGAGGGATACATACCAACCAAATTGTCATTAACTTTCTATTCATCCATGTTTTCAAATTTATTGTTTCAAAGGAATTTCAAGGATAAACTTATATAACAAGAAACGCGTAAAATAACGGCACTCATTTGTGATTCACTGTTTATTTCAATATATAAGAAATTAAAAATTATAATATGGTCAGAAATGTTGAAAAATTTCCATTCTATCATTAATTAAAGGTATATATTTCTAGTGACCTTTGACTTTAACTTAATTTTAGTTTAAACAAATATGAAGCTTTTTTTTTTACCTTGTTTCACTTCTTGTTAGCCATCCGCACCGCATATTTATATTCACTAATAACTTAGAATTCTGGTAGGTTCAATTTAAAATAAATGTTTCCGTATGTGCGTTTAATGTAGAGAGAAGGCCACCTAAGTGCACTAGGCTAGAATTCGGGCATCGACATCCCTAACACCAGCAGACTAGACAAAAACTGAAGGTTTTGTCCACGGCCCACGGGTGCAGCTCAAAAATGGATTCTTGGAGTGCGCAAAAAGTAAACATTTCATCGACGTATAATTTATTTTTGTACGAAACGAAGTTGAAAATCACTAATCCCATTTAAATAAATTTAAAAAATTATAAAAGGAATATGTGCTGGACAACGCCATTCTTAATTGTTTATTGAACTAATTTGTTATGCTTCATTGAATTTGCGTTTGGTTTGTTTCCCAAACAATTCCAAACTCAACTATGTGGTCCTTTTACTAACCTTATTTTAAACAATAAACTATTTTTTATCTTGGAAATAGTAAAGTCCGCCAGATAAATATCATTATAAATCTTCTTAATAACATAATAATTAGGGAAGGGTCCTTCAAATCTTCAAATATTTGAATTCTTCATTTCCTTCAGTATATTTGCGATTTGATTACTGAAAAAATAAATCTGACTTGATTTATCAATCAAAATTTGTAATCTGTTTTTTTTTATAGCTACAACAATGCTTACTAGAAGTTAAGCTTAACATAATGCTATGATGAACCTAATTGATGAAACCAACACCATTAATATATGGTAATTCAAATTATTAAGAAAATGCTACTATTTTGTGACTTTTTATTTTCGATAGCAACTAATTATTATTATTATTATTATTATTATTATTATAGTAATTATTATTACTATAGTAATTATTATTATTATTATAGTAATAATAATAGTTGTAATAATAATCAATCATTGTTAATTTGGGATTTAAAAGAAAATTAATTACATAATAATAATGATAATTATAATAGCATGTATGGGCCACATCAATCTGTATTCGAGGAGTGGAAGCTTAGCAAGTACTAACGTACCGTTTCCCAAGGAAAGCACGAACATACTAATCGTACATCTTTTCCGTAGAGTCCCGATGTGATGAGGGGATGATGATAGTGAATATAACAGGGTCAAGCTAAGGAATAAATTAACGTAACATAAGCCTAATTAACTAGATTCTGGCGACTATGGGAATTATTCTCCTTTCAAGAAAAATCTCCTGATACAAGCTGGTATTCGAACCCGGGACCTTTAGGTCAACAATCAGGCACTCTGACCACTATGCCATTAGGCCTGTCTCTATAACAACTAAATAATTAATATGAACAGAATTACAAATTGAAGAAAGAAAAAATGTATATGAATGCTTTTAATTTTTTCTAGAATTTGGATTCAAATTAATAAAAAGTGGATTCAGCCCATGTTTAATAAAACATATAAATTAAATTTAAAAAAATAAATACTTGGAAACATTTTATTCAATCTGCAAACAAATTAATGTATAAATATAACATGTTTCTAAATTACAAGTAGCGCAGTTGATTTGTTTTAAGCTCTAATGAGAAAAATAAAAATAAATTCACATAAAAAAGTATTTGGCCTTTGAAGTTTTTAGTCCAACAAACTAATTAGAAACAAAAAAAGTTTTATGATTCGTTTAAATGAATCTCTAGCAAACAATAAACGTGATGGGGGAAGAAGGGAGCGGTGTTGGGGGAAAGCGGAGGGGTGATGGAGGAAGAAGGATGGGAGAGATAGTGTAAAAAGGGACGAAAGAGGGTTTAAGTTGGATGTGTATGTATATAGTAGCACTTTGTTATAAAAGACCGTTTAGAAATAACGAACTATTTTACGTAATCGATCATATTTTACTATTATATTAGTAGGCCCTATTATTTTATTGATATTGAAATTACCCAGCAAAAGTGACAATTGCAGAAAATATGACTGGCTTTGAATTTGTTTTACTTCCATTACTGTTTCAAGAGTGTGGTCTGAGTCAGTGTTTTATCCAAGCCATATACTCGTATATTTTCCCATTACCGGCTGTCTAGGCCTGTTGTAACTTCATATGCCTTATAATCTAACTTAAGACTAGAACAGGCACAACATCCAGTCCCCGGCCGTCTATTTACCAATGTGAAAGGGTAAACCCACATATCACCAATCATACATGTTTCGGCTATGCCGGGAATCAAACCCGGGACCCTTAGCTCAGCAGGCAGACACGTTACCGACTGAGCTAAGGTGTCGGGTGGATTTTACTATAAAGTTTTAGTTTATCTTTTTGTAACTATCCAAATTTTCTTCCTCCCTGAATTTGACTGACAAAGGCATTGTTTGCGGACCATGCTGATCCACGTTTTATACCCTATGATAATTTTAAGGATGGCAAACTGCTATTTTCATAAACTGTTTCACGAACTTAGAAAAGGCGATGGTTGTTTTCGTAATTATTTTTTATCTTTTGATGAGATGTAGGTCTATAGTATGTTTAATTGTTTGCTCCAGAAGAAACATAAGCGTACTTAAAATTCCAACCAACCTAAAAAATATTTTCGGCTGATTACTCTAGTAATGGTAGCTGGTGTCCGCAATATTGGCCGTAATTTAATTTCTTCAATAAATTATTCTTCAGCACAAAGACTGTTACATTTTTCTCCACACGGTGCAACTTGAAACAAAGCTATTTCCATAATGAGTTCCAGCTCACGCGAGTTCGTGTGGAAGACCACATAAGACCCAGTACTAGTAGCTTGCTAGTGGTAGGAAGAGCCAACATCTTGCTCACGAGCGCTAGTCTGAAAACCTACGTAAAGCTACGTACAAATTAGTTAAGCTGAGCTTGTAATGTAACATGTTCGCTGTTCGCAGCAAGCATATACGTGTAAGGAGTATCCTCTGAACCGTCGGCAAGCCGAGCACATTACGAGCAAATGACGTAGTGTTCTCAGTTCAATTCAGGATTTCCGAGGGTGCACTATAGCTAGGACATGTCTGAGAACTAAGAAGTTGTAGCTTTAATTATGTGTAGTGGTGCTATGCTAATTAGTAATTATTATGTCCAATCTACTTTAAAAATAAACGAAAGCTTCGACGATGGTGGCTTATTGAATTGTGTAAAAAGGGACCGGCTCAGAACTATTGGGAGATTTAAAGTGCCAGCACATTAGCGGACAGAACAAAAACTTTACCAGAATGTCTCCCATAGATTTTGAAATTTCTAATATTGTATAGTTATATAAATTAATTGATTTTCTCCCTTTTGTAGATCGCCAGAAAACTCTATATTTCTTTCGAGTGCTTCTTCTGTCAGTCTTATTCAAGAAGCAATTTCCTTTCATGCAAATTCTTTCGGGTTTCTTTTGTAATAGTTAATTATGGTCTTTCGGATTCTACAGAACACTATTATCTTTATAAATTTCAATAAACCGTAACGAACTTGACAGAGAAATTATGTACGATTGTGTCTTCTTTTTTTTTATACAATTTTTCTTGCCGATAAATGGATGAATTAAGAAATATAAAAAGGAACTATACTATGGTTTTCAGAAAAAACTTAAATTTGAACTTGTTTACGATTTTAAGGAAATATGACTAGGAACAGTAAAACTCAATTTTCTTACTAATGAGTATATCTGACAGCTAGAGAAGGTTACTAGATCTTCTTTCGCATATTCTTACCTTAAGCCATGTGATCAGCTGTCAATTATGATAGCTACTATCAATAAGTTACATATAAAATAACTCTAATTAATAGTATAGTAAAATAATATTGTTGTCAACAAATAATATATGTTTATATTTCTCAAAAGGCGCTCAAAGTGTTCATTCGTAAGAAAATCGAGGTATAGTTATTTTATAAGTCTATTTACTTTTAAAAATTGGTTAACATATTGCCATGTATATTGTGTGTACATTCTAAACTAATTCTATAGTATCAGCTATAGTTAATGGCGGCCAAAAAGCTGTCCTCTCTCCAACATCGCTGACGTAGACTGATCTCAGTTCCTGACTGACTGCGTAACAAGCCAGTTAATTCACGAATAATTCACCATTCACTCCTCTATGGCAGCGATGAGTCTGAAGAGCGTCCTACATCAACGAGGTGACACCGATGGCAGGTGTCAAAAGTTGACAGACGCCAAGCACGTCCATCAATCCAAGGGAGTTGTGGTACTGTCCAAATGCGTTTTGTTGGATAACTTTGTTTAAAAATATCTTCGTGCCTATTAAATAATGATGTAGAAAAAAAATATCTGCAGTTGAGACAAAACTTTATACACAGCTTACAAACTAACTTAACTTAGGACAAAGCTCAAGAGCCTGCACAAGTGGTCATGCGGACAAAGGCACCAGTCCCGTATGCCAGTGACAAGGAGGCAATGGTTAAAATAACATCCGGGTGTACTTAAGGTGGTTTTCCTAAATATATGTCCACTCTTCGTTCGAGAAAATGTTGCTACATTTCATATTAATCCTGCCTTTTCCTCCCCTACGATCAGTAATGTGATTAAGTGTGGCTAGCCTGAACGATAATAAGACAAGATGAAAAATAAATCAACCTAAGAGTTATGCAATGGCTTAACCTAAAATAGGAGATGGTGTAAAGGGTAGTTTTTAGAGCAAGTCCTCATTAGCGAGTTAAGAGGATGGGAAAACCTAAGGGTGTATAGTGCTAGTTTTTTCGAACGAAAGTTGACCTTTTTATCGATATATACTTTATTTAACTACATTGTGTGCGTGTAGAGAGGGAGGTGGTTGCATTTTAAAATAGTTAGGTGGATATGTAGGGAACGCAAGTTAAAGGTAGTGTTTTTGTAGGGGTTTCTTTTAGCAAAAATTTATTTGACTAAAATAAATTAAATATTGCTCCAGTACAAACATAGAGTTTAATTTTCTTCATTTAGTGATATCAACAGTAGTTGAATATCTGTCATGAGCATAGTGTAATTAGATTATATACTTTTTAAATTTAGAGAAAAATTTATAATTAAATTCCATGGCACCCTTGACGGATATTTAATAAATGATGAGGTATGTTTGTACAGAAGAAATATTTGACTTATTTTGACAAAAAAAAATTGTTATAAGAACTGCAAAAACACTGACTTTATCATAAATCCCCTAAATCCGCGCCTCAAATTTACTAAATTAAATGTGATTATTAAATATTAAAAGTAATAATTGTTAGTAGAGATAACATTCTTTATACGATACATTTTGATGGATATGGAATGATAATAATAATAGTATAAATTTAACATCAATATCATACTAGCAGTAGGCCACTACTAGGTATCCAAAACAGCTCGACACAATCATTTATAATGCATCTTAACCTTTGCGTAGCAGCTCATATATTTCAAAGTTGTCCAAATCAATTACCAAACCCTTCCTTCACCTCTGACAAGACATCTTGTGAATGTGAGGAATGCCAGGCCCCCACCGTGGTTCGGATTCCACGTTAAACTGTAGGTCCTCCATTTCATCTCACAATCACCCTACCATTAAACATTAGCGTAAGTGCGTATAACCCGAACGGGTAGTAAGACGCGGTGCTAATAATAATAATAATAATAATGTCCAAATCAATGTGTCGACACTAAGCTATAAACTTCGTTTTTGATAGATATGTTATTGAATTTATTGAATCTGGTTCTAACCCTGATTATTTTTTTAGCACAGCATCTTACTACCCGTTCGGGTTATAGCCTTAAGTATTAATTACTCTAATGGTTTTTAGGGATGAGAAAGGTTATATTTAGAGGAAGTGTACCCCCATTTGCGTGGAGGGAGAGTGGAGAACCATTCTGAAAACAATCTCAATACACTCGACTGAGATTCGAAGCTCAGTCTACCCATCATCTGCAGTCTAGTCTACCGCGAGAGTAGCGCGTTAGATAACGCTGCCATCTAAGCGAGTTCCTGATTATTATTCAAGTAAATGATATTTCAGTTGATTACATAAATAGTTGCCTTGCCTCCTTTTCTCTGGCCCACTAAATCTTTTCACTACAAGAAACGTCCTGTGTTCCCCGATACCATAGTGGATGTACCAGAAATAATTATAATTATGTAGGTAAAGCTGGTTTTACAGAAGGAAAGTTTAAATACAAACATTGATTCTAAAAAGTAATAATCAACATAGGATTATTTAAGTTTTTATACGCATATATGTCTCACCCCTTTGAGGGGCCCAATAATTTCAACGAGAGATCGACCCCTTACCGCCCATCCTTCTACGCCTATGGGAAAACCATCGCCAGGCACCTGACTAAAACTCAAACCTCAGCCTACCCGTCACCGGCAATCCAGTCAATAGCGAACTTGGGCGGGGTTTATGAAAAGCGACTTAAGTAAGAGTAGATAGAGTGGTCTCAGGGAAAAGAGGGAGACACGAACCCTTTTATGTGGTCGCATTGAATAGTCGCGGTAACGGGCCAGTCTTGACATGAAGCGCGTGTGGAGGTCCATTTGTGAGCAATGTGAACAGATCCAGTAGAAGCACTCAAGAACTTCCGTTCCTTTGACTTCTCTGCACTCGTCGGTGCCGGCATTTTAGAATCCCTCCAAAAAAGATGAAGGAGGGGGAAGAGGATGGGGCACGCACTTTGAGGACAGATCAATGGCTTAGCGTGCGATGTGTCGACAGGGTATGCTGACTCAAACTTTGTTGGAAACTAACTTATTTTTGTGTGCACCGCGTTTTACTACCGGCCCGGGCCATCCGCATATTTGTTTCAAAGGGGAAGTGAGTGGCAAGAGAGGATTTAGAGAAAATTTACAATAATTGTGGGTGAAGGAGAGTGAGAAACCATCTATGGAAAAACAGCTCTCAATATATCAAATTGGTATTCAAATGCCCACCTTTCCACCAGTAGAAAACCAAAATAGCCATGTGCCCAACAATGAGGTCCATCAAAAGCTGTATGGAGCAAATCACGGTTACTAGAGAGTACCAGCGCTAGAGCATGGGAGAATATAGGATCCCGGAGAATCTAGGTACAGAAAGATCCAATAAGTGTTATCTGGAGTATATATTTCAGTTAGTACAGTCTATATAGTAGAGATTCAGCAAAGGAGCGTTTTTATTGTGTTTTTTGCACCGCGTCTTACTACCGATTATCCGCATTCAACTACACTGGTAGTCTAGGCTTAGGATGATAACGGTACAATATAAGGAAAATACACATGAATTTCCGTGGAAGTAGAGTCGGAAACCATTTACGAAAAAATCAGTTCCAGTAAACCCGGCTGGGAGTTGAACCTCAACCTCCCCGTCACAAACAAACATTACCAGACGAGCTTGACGTTCAGTCAGCGTGCCCACCGATGAGGGTTAAGAGCGTGTTCGTGTATGTGGTGGAAAGTGTATACCAACTGGTCCACAGGGAGTAACTTTCACCAGCTAAGTCAGCTGTTATTGGAGACTAGTTCGTGCTATAGGTGTCACACTGGACGTGTAATGAATAATAACAAAAACATTTGCGAGTCTAGTGGTTAAGAAGGCTGACTAAAAGACTCGAGGAACATTGTTTCTATCTTAGGTCAGTCATATGTTATTTGTTTAATGTTTCCCCTTGGTGATTAGTTTGGGAGGGGGGTTGCCCCGCGTCTTACTACCCGTTCGGGTTAAACGCTTATGTTAATTGAGCTGGTGGTTTTAGGGATTAGGAAGGTTATATTTTTTAGAGGAAGTATACCCAAATTTGCTTCGAGGGAGAGTAGAAAACAGTTTTGGAAACCCCCTCCTCAGTACACCAGACCGAGATTCAAACCTCAATCTCCTCCTCGTCATCGGCAGGCTAGTCTACATCAATAGTGACGCCTTAGAACATTCGGCCACCGAGGCGGGCTTAGTGATTTGGTGATTAGTTATTATTGTTTACACGGTGTTTTACTACCCGTTCGGGCTATACGCATTTAATAACCCTGGTTGCTTAGGAATTATAAAAGTATCATTTATGAGAACTGTACTCAAATGTGCGTGAAGAGAGAGTAGGAAACTATTTATGAAAAACCGCACCTTGTGCGCCAAGGCAGGATTTGATCCCCAGACGCACCATCACCTTAGAGCTACAACATACGGAGTGAGCGCCTTAGCCCGCGGGCTCAGCGGTGCGGATAGTTAAATTTGTTAAGGTGAAGTAGAAGGATTATTATTATTATTATTATTATTATTATTATTATTATTATTATTAGCACCGCGTCTTACTACCCGTTCTGGTTATACGCACTTACGCTAATGTGTAATGGTAGGGTGATTGTGAGATGAAATGGAGGACCTACAGTTTAACGTGGAATCCGAACCACGGTGGAGGCCTGGCATTCCCCACATTCACAAGATGTATTGTCAGAGGTGAAGGAAGGGTTTGGTAATCAGATAAATCTTTGCCGGGACCGAGGATTGAACCCCGGCCGCCAGCACAGAAGTCTGACACCTTACCCCTAGACCGCCAGGTCACCAAGTAGAAGGAGACGTGAGAAAAGGTAATTGATTTTTCAGTTTTTTTCTATCCAAACATTTATTTGTATAAAATAAATCAACATCTCTATAGTAGCAACTTTTAGTTTAATGTTCTTCACATGATGATATAAAAAGTTGTTGAATATCTGTCCTGTAATTTAATGGCAACTTTTTCTGTTCATTTAAAAAGTTTCTCATCTAATGTCGCTATACCCTTGACAGGTATTCAACAGGTATATTGTTGATACCATCGCGTAAAGAAAATTAAACTAAACGTTGCCACTGGAGCAATGTTGGATTTTTTTGCAAAAAAAAAGTTTTGCTCTGAAAACTGCAAAAACACTTACCTTTTGTCGTGTCCTCTAAATCCCCATTTTAGGTAATATATTTTTATTTTAAAAATTTTAAGAGAAAAAAATGGGAATTTTAGGGTGAACTTCTTCTACCAAGTGCACCCGGTAGATATTTGAAACCTCAGCCTCCCCCTTTCCAACAATCCAGTTTTATTGCAAGCCAGACGTCTTAGCCCATGTGACCCCTAATGTAGGTTGTGGCACTTGTTCAGTTATTTGCTGACACAAAATGTTTATGAAAATCCAGATATGTTGTTAAGTAGTGTGTGTATATGTTACACAATAATAAGTATAATATGCTTACTCACCACAAATTATTGTTCCTGGTTCAAATGTTTGGTAAAACACAATCTAATTTCCGGGGTGGTTTAAAAATCTATCTTGAGTAAATATTCAAGAAGTTTCACCTCAGAACCAACCGAAACCCATGGTGTAGTGGTCAGTGCACCTCGCTACGAGTCTAGGGGTCCAGGACTCGATTCCCGGCTGATACCATGGGTATTTTTCCCGAAAGGGGAATTATTCCGACGCGCACCAGTGCCTGGTTGATTAGACTTGAGTTATATTTAAGTCTTTCCACTGTTTTTCCAGCCTCACACTCACTATCACTCTCGCCTCATCGAGACTTGGAAAGCGCCTCTACCTCGGAATAGACTGAATTTACGGTGACGTGAAGATTGTATTCGATCACTGGTCGGGTTTATCGTAGGTTTATTTCGCCAAATTGTTTTCTCTTTTACCTCAAAGCAAATGCGGATACATTTCTCATAAACTCTATATTCCCTGTTCCTGCCCCATTAGCATTATTAAAATCGTTTATTTACCTGCCAGGCGGGTAGTAATGCGTGGTGCAAAAATAAAAGATATTAATTTTTTAGCTATATTTTTTTTTAGTAATAATAATTTCTTTCTTATATTATAAGTGTGGGAAAACTGTCTAATAGGCCTATTAGTTTTTAAATAGTTCCACTTGGATTAATAATTTGTGTAATTTATACAAATATAATTAATCATAGCCGGTGCCAGCAAATAGGGTTTAAAATGAACGCTTTTACTATTTATTTTTTTCATTCAGCTAATTTGGTTGGGCTTCTCACAATGAGATTTCCTCCCGGATAGTTAAATATGCACTTTCTGGGCCAACTTATATCAGCACACGACTTACAAACTAACTTCACTTTAGAACAGATAGACCACTCAGTCCACCAGACCAACATTTCAACATTATGGAAGGGGGAAACCTAATTTCATTAATGGTTAAGTTTTCAGCCATGCTAAACATCGAACCCAGGGCTTCCTAGAACAATGGATAAAACCGATACCTACTGATAAGCTTATTACCTTTCCCAATATAAAAGATAGGATCTGTTTATGGGTATGGCAGGGGTATCTGCCTTGGATTATTTTTAAATATTGACAATCTCTAGAACATAATTGGAGATTGTTTTTAATGGTCACTGGAAGGGTTGAGGGGAGGAGATGGTGTTGAAGAGAGTATAAATGTTATAAATTTGTCAAAAATCAAACAAATTAGGCCTATATTAATTAATTCTACTTTTATGGCATGTTTAAGCATGTTATTTATTTGTAATACATTTTTTCCGCCTAATTTTATTCCGTGTTCAAGCTTTACGCATTTAAATAACTCTAATGAGGAAGGTGTGAGAAAGGGAGGATTTAGATAAATACATACTAACATTTGAATGGAGGGAGATGGAAAACTATTTTGGAAAAATAGCCTATGTTCACTCTGCCTGGAGTATCATGCCCATTGATGAGGTTGTAGTAGATTATTAAGTCTCATAAAATATATAATTTTTTTTCATCTCTAAACGCCTGTGTTGCTAACATTCCACTTGCAAGCGAGAATAAACTACTAATTATTATTATTATTATTATTAGCACCGCGTCTTACTACCCGTTCGGGTTATACGCACTTACGCTAATGTGCAAATGGTAGGGTGAATGTGATATGAAATGAAGGACCTACAGTTTAACGTGGAATCCGAACCACGGTGGAGACCTGGCATTCCTCACATTCACAAGAGGTCTTGTCAGAGGTGAAGGAAGGGTTTGATAATCAGATAAATATTTGCCGGGACCGAGGATTGAACCCCGGCCGCCAGCATAGAAGTCTGACACCTTACCCCTAGACCACCAGGTCACCTACAACTATTAATCATTTAAGCTCCAAATCATATAACGGAAGAATGGAAAATTGGGTAAAATATGGAGATTTCTTGCGTCCTTAACTCCTTTTGTTTGACGAAGTACAGCAACTTGCAATCCGAGACGATACAACAAAATGAGGGAGGGATATTAACCTCTACTTTCAGAGCCAAAAGCTGAGCCAACCTTTCACCCTAGTAAGTGGCTGTCGTGTAATTCTAATGCTCTATACACGGGAGATATTTTAGTATTTAATTCAATAACGAAACTTATATAGAAATAATGAGGAAAACTAACACAAAATAACCAGCGAAATAGCAACTACAAAAATGTACGACGCGCATTAACACAATCATTGATTTCATCCTTGTTTTGTGAATGGTTAATGTTTTCTAACCAATGTGAAAATTTATCTAAGAAATTAAAAATTTAACATATATTTTGAAACATGCCGATATATTTTATTTTATTTTAAATTTAATTAAAACCTCTTTCATTAAACCTTTTTTTAAACCAAAAATGTATTCATATTTATTTGTACTTTTGTTTGAAAATCAGATAAATCTTTGTTCAATTTACTAATTTAACAGTGATGAAAACAAGAACCAGCGCTAATACAAAATTAATAACCAGTTTTTATTATAGTTATTTGGTTTACTAATAATAACCATAATATTAATCGGTTTTCATGCGATAATAGTTGACTTGTACTGAACCAAATAAGGAAACATCGTCCATGTGCACGAAGTATTAATTTTTAATCCCACCTACCTTCGACACAAAACCCTTTCTCTGACAAACATCAATCTAAATCTCAGGTCTTTATTGGAATGGAAATAAACGAATTCCACGCGCTTTCATGCGTATATCAATCTTTTTCTGACATCTACTCTCCCTGATTTCTTTCTTTCTTTCTTTCTTTCTTTCTTTGTTCGTGTTTTTGGCGAGTTCCACACAGTTTTGACAACACGCTTTTTTTTTACACAGCCTTACGTTTTGTAAAACCTGCTCAAAATTCCCGCGACCTAAAACAGTACCGAAGGAAAGGAGGGGGGAAGTTAAAACATACCACCCCAAAATATTACTAATTAAGTTAATGTATTTTACTATTCCCACTCAATATCTAGAGGAGTAGTTTACTACCATACTATCATTATTGTTATTATTACATTGAGCACAGCTTACTATTTGTCCAGGCTACTCCCATTTAATTACATTAATGGGGTACGGATGAGAAAGGTGAATATTAGATTAAGTGTATTAAACCTTTTAAAAACACACCCACAGTCCAACATACCAGGATTAAAACCCTGAGATACACGTCCCCATCAAACCAGACTAGATGAACTTGATAATTAGTCCACATTATCATCAATGTGGGCGCTAAATAGTTTATAAAATATATAGCATCCACATTTCAATATTTTTTTTAACTTGAAATTGCTTCAAAAGAAATTTAGTATTTAAAACGTCCTTATGATCTCCTAATGTGATTCTTCATCGAGATCCACCCTAGCACATTATGAAAATACCCTTCGTTCCACCCAGCCGGGATTCGATCTACGACATCAAAGGCGTTCAAGTAAAGTGCGAGTTTAACACCTAATGCCATGAGAGGGTATTCCAACTGGCAAAGTTTCCCTAAGAGGGTAATGAGCAAGGTTTTAATTCCTCGACGCTCTTGGTTATGACACGAGCCTGTTTGTTTTTGTATTTATTTATTTATGTTTTACTCTCATACAAAATCAGTCTTCATCATATCATTAGAAAACTAAAGCTGTCAGCTCATAAATTGTTACATATATGGCTCAGTGTAAGTTCGCCTTGTTTGCGACATAATATTCCCGCCCTTCCCCTTCCTTTTAACCATCAAACAGGGGAAATAAAAGAGATAGAACATGACGTTGTCATGACAACGCCAGCGAAAGAAGAGACGACAACAATCGCTCAACCCTAGCTCACTGGGAGGCCGGGGATGCCAACATTGCCACTGAAAGGCCTTGTACAAACCTAACAGCAAAATGTATCTGACGTACACTGTGATCATGTAGGAGCTTATGTATTAGGAATAAGCAATTTGAAGACCTCGTCTAAACATCATTAATAGACCCGCTTCGGTGACCGCATGGACTAAGGCGCTACTCTTGCAGTAGACTAGGCTGCCGATGACGGTGATATCGAGGTTCGAATCTCGGTCGGGTCTACTAAGAGTCTTGTTTTTTTTTCAAAATGGTTTTCCACTCTCCCTACACGCAAATGTGGGACTACTTTATCTAAAATATAACCGTCCTCCTTCCTAAGACCATTAGTGAAAAAGTACATAAGCGTACAACCTGAACAAGTTGTGAGACGTGGTGCTAAAAAAAAAAACGCTAGTAAGTGGTGGAGAAGTCAACCTACGTTGTCCCGTAGAACATTCATGATGTGTGGAATGAAAAACATCACTTGTGGCTATAGGAGGTGTGGGTAAATATGTCTCTTAGAGCATTAAATTTTATTAAATAAATAGGGACAAGTGATTTTGTAAGATCGGTGAAGAAAGAATGGATCTAGTTTATATCTAATCTGAGTGTATTCTGCTAGAGTCACACAAGTATGTATTAGACTCATGCAAAACAGTTCGTAGTTTTACGACACACATTTTCCTTTAAGGAAACCAAATTTCTCCATTTAAAAAAAAATGCTGAATATAAATAGAGAAAACTGTATTCTTATAAATGATACAAGGAATAATAAAATTACCCTCTTCGGTGGTTGAAATATCTAGGGCGAAGATAGATCGGACAACCAATAATGGGGGAGATCGGTTTTCTTGTCCCGTTCGAGTGTATTGAGGGTTTTTTCTAAATATTTGCTACTCTACCTACACGTAAAAATGGGTGCACTTTCTCTTAATTCAACCTTCTCGATTCCTAACACATTAGAGTAATTATTAGTATACATGGGTATAGCCTAAACGAGTAGTAAGATAAGATATTATATATAAAAAGAGACAGTTTACACTAATTTGTGTTGTTTTTTCACTCGACATTTCTCTTTGCAGGCAATTGCTGATGAATGTGTTTAGCCGTGAAACACGTCTTAGTACCCGTCAGGATCACTCAAATATTTATGCAAGAAAACGGTTGATTAAGATACAATTATGAGAAAATATCCCCTCATTTGTATGAATAGAGAGTGAAAAATAATTGAGGGATACTAAACTTACTAGTCTGCAAAGCTTCGAGACCCGACCTCCCCGTCACTGCCAAACCAGACAATATGAGACTTACGCCTTTTCCCGCACGCCCATTAGTGCCGGTTTGAATTTACATTAAACCGTAGGATTTAAGTAGATAGTAACTATACATATAGCTATTTCTCATTTTTGTTCTAATTAGTAAGAGTCTTACTTTCCAAAAGATCTAACACTTTTTTTTAGTATCGCGTCCTACTACCTGTTCAGGCTATACGCGTTTACGCTAGTGAATTAGGGTTTAGACAGGTTGAATTTAGAGGAAATGTACCTGCATTTGCGTGGATAGAGAGAGAGAGAGTGGAAAGACATTTTGGAAAAACCACCTATAGTACACCCAGTTGGGATTCGAACTCCTTGTCATCGGCAGTCAAGTCTATTGCGAGAGTGACGCCTTAGACCAGGTATGGTGAGACTTTTCCGACCAGTGTGCCACTTAAGTTCTAGCTGAAGTTTGTGTGCCATCTTTTATTTACGTTTTTAAGTAGTATTTAAAAATCAAAACTTGCAAGTTTTATTTAGTGTTTTTTTTCATGCCTGTGTGTTACCCAAATCTTGTTTGCGTGCCACTATAAATTTGCTATCCCTGCCTTATAGGCTTAGACCACGCGGCCACCTTAGCAGGTCTAACAACACTTATATAAACTAATAAAAAAATTAAAGGACAATTGATGAGGAAACAGCAATGATAAATCTCGTGTATAACATCACCTCAATGCACCCACAAGGCCAGTATTCGAACTCCAACCGCGTTAACGCTAACCCGGTCTTATGCCGCGATCACGATCAAATTAACGATTAACGTTCGCTTAATGTTCACGTAACGTAACGTAAAGCTTCTCTCCGTATTTTTACATGGAAGCCATCAAGATGCAGCCTAACGTACCCTGTACACTTAATATAATTTAATATATATATATATATTTAGCACCACGTTTTACTACCCGTTCAGGTTATATGCTTTTAAGTATTAATTACGCTAATGTATTAGGAATTGGTAAGGTTGAATTAGAGGAAGTGAGCCCACATTTGCGTGGAGGGAGAGTGGAAAACAATTTAGGAATCCCCCCCGTTCAACCGACCGAGATTCGAACCTCGATCTCCCCGTCCCCAGGAGTCGAGCTCAACACGACTAGCGCGTTAGCCAACTACGCCACCGAGGCGGGTCTGTACACTTTCCGTTCACTTGACTTAAAGAGTTTTTTTAGCACCACCTCATCTTACTATCCGTTTGGGTTATAGGCCTACACTAACTTAATTGTTGTCCAGACAAAAACTTTCGCTTAACGTAAACATTAAGTGAAGGGCATAACGCAGGCGCGGATTCAAGAGACGGGGGGAGGGGGTCAAAGGGTCAGTTGACCCCCCTGTGAAAGTTAGAAAATTAATACAGAAAACAAAATGAAAGTTTAAATTTTAGAAAGTAAATACAACACAGATAAATTATACAATTTTTCGTTTTTTTACGCGAAAACACCTCTTTAGCCGGGCCCACACGTGTGTTATTCGTCCATGTTTATTCAATTTTCGATATGACTCAAGCAAGTGTGGAAAAAATATTCGTTTTCATGTAGGAATATTTGTCGTACATTACGATTAGCGAACATTGTTCCGCATAGAAATGGTAGACTATCACACATCAAAGAAGATTAATAATCAATCGCCTAAGAGCAGTTCATCCACGAATATCGAATATAGAGCATTTGTGGACGGCAGGAGCGGCGGAGCTGTGGGGGACTCTGCCCTCCTGAAAATAATTTTCTCCTTCCTGGAATAAATCCTCCCCCCCCTCCACCCCTAGATATATTTCAAATCCTCATATCCTCTGAAGCTGAAAGATGGCCTTAAATCAAACTCCAAATGACTTATAGATGCATTATATTGTCTAAAATTTGCCGAAGAAGACCGCTTTAAATAACGACTAGACTAAAGGCATCTAGGAGAGGACAACTCCAAATAATTTCTAGATGCATATCATTTTAAAGAATTTTCGGGCGAGGGCCACTCCAAATAGCGCAGTTTCTGACTGAAATAATTTGACTTTCAAAATTTTGTCGGTAGAAGACCTGTTCAAAGATTATCTTATAGAGGTATCTAACTATACTAAAAGATTAAGGCGAGGATCACTCTAAATAGCTTCGATGGGCATCCAAATTTCAAAAATGTGTAGGTGAGGGACACTTTAAATGGTGGCTTGTAATTCATAAAAGAATCTAATTTTTTTTAAATCAAGGCAAAGACTACTCATAGCATCTAGACTGAACCATTTTTAAAAAAACTTGTTGAAGGAAGGCCAATTCAAAAAGTTTATAAAAACTATCTGGTTTTAAAAAAATTGGAGAGGATATCATGGTTTAAAACATACATAAGATCAAATATTAATGAGAATTTTTTAAATGTATTTAAACAGAAATCTAACATTGTAGGTAACTATGGTAATCAAAATTATGACCCCCCCTATGAAAATGATCTGGATCCGCCCCTGGTATATCGTGACATAGCTAACCAATCATGTTGGGAAGTAAATTAATCACCCTGATACATTTGAGTCTAAATGCAGATAGATTCTTTAAAAGAATCCCAGGGTCGATGACTTTGTCAAGGGTTTTTACGTGCAGATTTAGTAACTGGAGATTTTCCAAGAATGTGCAACATGAGATCATCTCAACCAGCTGCCCAGCTTGAATACATAGTACCTTAAGTTCTTGAACGGTGAGGTAGCCAAGATAGTTGTTTCCCTGGTCCAATGGAAAGACAGTTAACTTTTAATAGTAGAGTGTTACTGGCTGGATAAAATAAGTTCCCACAAATCTTACTAACTGTGCAGTCTGTACGTATTTTAGCTACGTTAATGGGGTAGGGTTGAGGAAGGTCAAATTTAGAGTAAATTTACCAGAATTTGAGTGGAGGGAGTCAAGGAAACCATATAAGTAAAACAATCCTCAGAACACCCAGCCAAGATTCGAATCTCAACCTCCCTGTTACCAGCAAACCAGGTTAAACGAGCTTTACGTTTAGTCCACGTTCCCGTTGATGTGGGTCTGGTTTTATCTAATGCTCCGTATACAAAGGTATTTTGTTTCGTATTTAATTCAGTAGGGTAGCTTCTACTAATAATACGATGGAAGCTATTACCAAACAGCAAGCCATTGCGAAAACTAAGCCGAGTATCAACAGGACCCGTCCCACTGGGTAAGTACTGTACATAAAGGCGTTAGTCTTATTTAGTCGGTTTTACCGGTGACGGGTAGGTAAAGTTCAAATTTCGATCGGGTGTACTAAGGTGTTTATTACAAAATGGTTTCCCTCTTTCACTTCATACAAATGTGGGTACATTTCCTTTCTAAGTAGTACCTTCTTATTTCATAATCCATTAGTGTTAATAAGTGGATAGCCTGTACAGCTAGTATGAAGGTAAGCATGGAAAATAAAACCATTCTTCTCATTCGTTTTTGGAAATATTTATATTAAAACCAAAGTAAAATTAATTGATAAATATTTAATGGATATGTGGGCCAACCACCTTAATATACTACCTACCTGTTCACTTGACGAAGCCAGAAGTAATATGTATTTAAGTACTTATCAAGTATTAAAAAAAAGCATCTTTATTTTGCGTTATTATCTAAGTAATTAACGAATATTGTTGACTTAGTGGCCTGTCAATCTTGTAATTTTTAACTTTTTCACATAATATTTTACTTTTTCCCGTGATCCAATATGCGGTCTCTGTTCGATAAGCACTGAACTAGGTCTTTATAAAACCTTTAATCAAATCCAACTTCCCCCCTCACTTCTAAAACCGAACACATCTTTTGTTTTTGTTTGTTTGAAATATATTAAACCCCGTTTTCAGTATGCTAATTTTAGGAATGTAGCTTTTCTGGGAAAGCAATGATACCTTAACATCGCTAAAAATTACCATCTTCGTTAGTTTCAAATTTCGCGCATGTTTCCAAGATTTCTACTACTTTTTTTAATAGGAGCCGTTACAGTTGGTTCTTCACACAGTATTAAGCAACTTTTACCGAATTTATTATTAGGAAAATGTGCAGATGTATGGAGCATTACGTACTTAAAAGGGTTTAATGTTTATTTCAAAATGATTAGTAACGTGTTTTGTTGTTTTTTTGCATTGAATCGTACTACCTATTCAGGTTTTACACATATGTACTAATTACTCTGATGAGTTAGGGTTGAAGATGGTTTAATTTTAGAGGAAGTATACCCGCATTTTCGTAGAGGTAGAGTGGAAAACTATCTTCAGTACACCCTACCTGGATTCAAACCCCAGTCTCCCAGTCATCGGCAGTCTAGTTTAACACGAAAGTGAAGCCTTAGACCATGCGGCCACCGAAGCGGGTATTAGTAACATTTAACACCAAGATTATCAACGACTTATTCTGAGAGGTATGGATTAGGGGGTAGCTTCGAGGAAAGGACCCTCATTAGCTTAAATAGAATATAAAAAAAATAACATAATGATAAGCCCCATTGCATCTAGCCGAGATTCTAACGTCAACCTCCCCTCCGCCGGCAAACCGCATTATGTAAAATATCAAATATGATGTACAGCAAATAATATATAGTATAGACTACTTTATTTAAAACTAGATAGCATAGGTACTACAATTATTTCACTATCAATGTCATTTATGAAGTTAAAACGATAAACTTAAATAATGGCGTCATCTATTAAACAATAATTCTTAAAATAAACACGAACTATTCTCTATTCCTTTCTTACATTCATACCAAATTTATTTTCTAATAAAATAATAAAACCAACTTTGTTCGCACGTTTCCCTGTCCCCCTCCTCCCCCTCTACCACCACCTAAGAAGTTGAGGTCATTCATTGTTTAACTCAACTTTTTCGGGATGTATTAACTTTTTATTAACTGACACAACAATAGCTTGTGTCCTTTCTACAAACTTGAAAGTCCCGTATTTTAAGCATTTATACTTAAATAATATAGTACATTTGTTTGTTTTTTAATTTGATACGAAACACGGAAAACTAAAACTTTGGCTTTCGATAAAACGAGACTCTGTTTTACTGTTTCGTTAAACTTTGCTCCTTCTCTCAGAATATTAAGCGAGTTGTAAACTCTTTGTAAAGCGAGGGAGCTGACTTAATTAAGTACAACTCTTACTCATGAAGTTTAGGTGTTGATAGCAGTGCCATGTCGTGGAGTTTTGCCCGGATAAGCAGCACTTTGTTAATATTATACGCATGATAAATATGTTCTCACCTCCTAGCTCTCCATTTGACCAATCGCACATAAGTTCTCCTTCAGGATTGCCACTATTTTTAAAATATATTTATTTATTTAAAAAATAGTGGATATATATATATGTTTGCCTATTTTTGCCAGCACTGAGTAATTAATTAGTTTAAAGGGAAACCCATTATCTAATTTAATTAAGAAACATTATTATGAAAACATGTCTGCACTAGAAATATGGCGTGCTTGTTAATTCAAAATGGTTGGGAATAAATGAATTGTCAAGGTTATATTTTAACTGGCTTAAACAGGATAATTTAATTGATCATCAATTAATTAAATATAAAATCTTGTTCAATCCACTGCACTGATAGTGTCGTATAATTCGAAGCTTAAAGAGTATTAAGTAAATAAGACGAGCCATCAGGTAAATAATAATAATTAATATAGTTATTAAGGTGTACTAAATAACATGTAAACGTAACACGCAAGTCGTAAGCAGACAAACACAGTCTTAACGTTACTATTCTGGATTCCTTGTTGAAACAACTTGTACTTTAGAAGCAATAAATAGTTAATCTATATTACTTCGTACGAGTTTATCTTCTTAACTCAAAGCTTCAAGGGTGACCTGATGAGCTAGGGGCAAGGTGTCGGACTTCTTTGCTGGGGTTCTGGGTTCAATCCTCGGTCCCGGCACAAATTTATCAGATTTACCAAAGCCTATCTTCACCTCTGAAAAGACGTGTATTAATCATTATTATTATTATTATTATTAGCACCGCGTCTTACTACACGTTCGGGTTAAACGCACTTACGCTAATGTGTAATGGTAGGGTGATTGTGAGATGAAATGGAGGACCTACAGTTTAACGTTGGATCCGAACCACGGTGGAGGCCTGGCATTCCCCACATTCACAAGATGTCTTGTCA
>CABFOV010000959.1:108011-143723 GCA_902141375.1 Timema poppense
GAATGTCAGGCCTCCACCATGGTTCGGATTCCACGTTAAACTGTAGATCCTCCATTCCTTCTCACAATCACCCTACCATTACACATTAGCGTAAATGCGTATAACCCGAACGTGTAGTAAGACGCGGTGCTAATAATAATAATAATAATAATCTAAGCTTCGCAGTTCCTATCAAGGATTTGGAGTTGCAGAGAATTAAACGTTCCCATACTCTAGTTCCTGAAGCTGAGCACTCTGGGATACGACTATAGGTCGGTTCCAAAATGTTACTGGTTCCAGATATATTATTTTGGATTTGGATTCTAAATTCTACTTAATCACATAAACTAATCTAAAGACCTTTTTTTTCTATTGTTTTCATCATTTGATAGTTCGGATGGTTTCAAAATTCTTTCATCAGGTCAGTAGATATCAAGGATGCCTTTTTAATCTGTGTGTGTGTTCCGCATTTTATTTCCTGTCCAGGATATCTATATTTTTACACTTATTTGGTAGGGATGAGGAGGGTATAGCTTAGAAGAAGTGTAACTGTGTTTGCGGTGAGGACAGTATGAAATATATATTAAAAGAACTGAATAACTCACAATTAAAATCATAAACACATAGTTGTCATCAATATTATAAAAGGTAGATAGTCAAAACATGATTAAACTATTTATAAAGTTTAGAAAATAATTAAAGAGATGTAGCATTTTAGAAAATTGAAACTATTAGGTTTTAAAAAGTTTATAAAACTTTGAAAAATAAATGAAAGAACTATTACTGTCAATTATTATGTCCACCGTGCCATCATATACATGTAATTTATTGGAGCTCTTTCGAGATTTTAATTCATCATTAGCCTTGAAAAATAGAGCGGTGTGAATCGCCTGAGCTATAAAACACAACTTTTAATTCTAATTACTGTCAAACATTATGAATTGGCACTAGAAGTGAGGAACAACTTGTATAAATATTATTTTTGTAATCTGTATAACTCTCAAAAAATATGTCTTCATATCTCAATTGGACTATAGCTAAGAACCGAACAAACCCTACACTCAAGTTAAATGAATTACAATGCTATAATTAAAATAATAAACAAACCTTTTAAATTAAACCACAATGTTTATATTTTCGCGCCGCGTCTTAGGTGCACACTATTCGAATATTTATACTAAATGAGCAGGTATGATAAAGTTATAATATAGTCAAATGTAACCACATTTGCGTGAGTAAGAGAGATAACCTATTTAAGGTAAAACTACCTTCATACACTTGGCTGAGGTTCAAACCCCAACCTCCCATTCACCAATCAACCAGATTATATAAGCCTGATATTTAGCCCACGTAGCCACCATTGCAATATTTATATTATTATTATTATTATTATTATCATCATCTATTTAATTTTTTAAATACAATACAGTTTATGAGAGCTATAGATATTCTAGGGAGGCAAAAACTATCCTTTTTAAATTCAAATTATGTAAATTCTGTGATCATTTTCTCGTCTTAAGCCACCGTTGTTTTATAAAACACTTCTTTTTACATTTACCAATTATAAATAAAGCTTCTAGTTATCTATAAGTATATATTTTCAATTTACCGTATAGCAATTTTATATCGTTAAGTTAATTGGTGTTGGTATGTAAATTAATTATTAAATCATTCAAGAAAATAAACAAATGTAATAGTTTAAATACATCGAATACGATAAATTTGTAACTATTTTACAAGGTTTCACAAAGTTTTCAACGAATGTAGTTCAAACATAGTGATCCTTTTGGATATAGTCGATGTACACATTTTATAGCTTTTCTGTTTAAAATGGTACCATCAAACACAGCATTTTTTTTTCAAATTGACTTTTTTCCTTTAATCTTGGGGCCTAAAATATAAAAAAAAATTATAAAGAAACTATTATTTATTTTCTAGCCGCGTCATACAAGTCTGGGCTATTCAATATACTTGGCACCGCGTCTAACTACCCGTTCGGTTCATACGCTTAAGTACTAATTAAGCTAATGGGTTAGGAATTGGGAAGGTTATATATAGGACGTGAACCCGCATTTTCGTGGCGGGAGAGTGGAAACTATTTATGAAAAACCACCCTCAGTTCACCCGAGCGAGAATCGAACCTCGATCTCCCCATCCTCGACAGTCTAGCTCAACACAAAACTAGCACATTAACTAACTACGCCAGCGGGTACTGGGCTAATCAAAATCAGCCATAATAATGGGGTTGGATTGAGGAAGGTGGAATGAAAGGGAATGTACCCACATTTTCGTATAGGGAGAGTGGGATACTATTTAGAAAAAAGCACCACAAAGTAGGCCTACACTAAGCCGGTACTCGAATCCCAAGATCCCCGTCACTAGAAAACTATATTAAATAATCCTTACAATTAGTCCACGTGTCCACCAATGCGGGTCACTAATAGTTGAACACCAATGATGTTGGATATGTTATACAAAGATATACAAAATGTTTGAAGAGTACTTATTAAGGTTGGAGTGTAGGGGACGCTAAAAAATGTGTTTTTTGCAGATTGTATAACAAAACTTTTTTGGTCAAATGAGATTAAATAATTCTCGAAATAAAACATAGTTTAATCTTCTTTACATGGTGACCTCAACATTTATTGAATATCCGTCAAGCCCGTCCTGAAATTTAATGACAAATTTTTTCTCTTCATTTAAAAAGTTTCTTCTGCCGCTATTCTCATGACAGATCATCAACAGCTGTTGATATCATCATGTTAAGAAAGTTAAGCTCTACGTTTTTTCTGGAGGAATAGTTTATTTTATTT
The DNA here is from genome assembly GCA_902141375.1 of Timema poppense. Classification (NCBI taxonomy): domain Eukaryota; kingdom Metazoa; phylum Arthropoda; class Insecta; order Phasmatodea; family Timematidae; genus Timema; species Timema poppense. Next base: position 110,804 of record CABFOV010000959.1, read on the forward strand.
TACCCAGAAATATGTTTTGCTATAAAAACTTCGAAAACACCAACCTTTTCTCGCGTCTCCTACAATCCCACCCTAAAATAAATTGAAAGTAAATTAAAATGTGTTAAAAAAAATAAACATGGGATAGTATTCGCGAAGATCAGATATTTATTCTTTAATTTTGGAGGCATGAACTTCTATAATTTACCAAACTTCAAGAAAAGATATACCTATGTGTTATTTTCACTTGTAGGGTATAATTTTTTTTAAATGGACCAATATATCACTTTCCCTGAGTGTACACTTCTAAATGTATATTAATCATTAGAACCCGCTTCGGTCATGGTCTAAGGCATCACTCTCACAATAGACTAAACTGCCGATGACGGGGAGATCGTGATTCGATCCCGGTCGGCTGTTCCAAAGGTGTTTTTTTTCCTAAATGGTTTCCCACTCCCTCTCTCCACGCAAATGCGGTTACACTTCTTCTCAATTCAACCTTCCTTACTCCTAAACCATTAGCGTTATTAGTACATATGTGTACAACTTAAACATTTAGCAGGACGTGGTGCTAAAAAAAATAGTTATTATAAATAATCAAGTTCTATAATATACTAATAATAATATCAATTGGTTATTTGAGTACGTCACGAATCATGATACGAAAATACAGCAGCGAACCAAAGAGAGGGCAAAGAAAGGCATGTGGTATGCTCATGAGCTGAAGCAAACTACTTTGTATGTGATTTTTGCAAATAACATTTTGGTTATATATTTAAAATAAGTTGTTTTTTCTTTTACTTTTGTTTATTTAACAAACCATTTTATATTCTAATACTGTTCAAGTAATTAATAACATTGACTTTTCTTAACATAATCCATGTTAAATAATGAAGATCTTAGGTTTATAAAAAAAATTTAACATATTCTATATTTGGAACACTTTTTTTTCCTACCAAAAATGTTTATTTTTACGTTTTATTTTTTATAAAATAATTTTTTATTTAATTAAAAGATAATAATTTAGTTATTGTTAATAGACTAAATAAAAATGCCTTTTTTTAAAAATATTTCGTTGTTATATTAACTAAAATACATATTTTACCAAGAAAAATGAAAATGGTATTCCATATTTTGCTTACTTCCTCTACGTTTAGTACCTTTGAGTAAAAATATTTTAATAGCACGTATGAAACAGCCCCAATAATTTAGACACATTATCTCAGTCGATAGAACGTTTCCTTTTTTTAAAAGAAATATTCGGGTTCAATAATCATCGGTGAAAGTTTACCATTTATTGCCGTGAAATTAGATTTGTTCTTGTTCCCTGAGTGTTAAATAAATTATCTAAGAGTTTGGTTGTCACGTGTGTTTTTTATGGTGTCAAGCCAGTTAGTTAGCAGTCAATGGTTGGTAAAGGATGAGTAAACAAAGCGTGTCTAATTAACCCGATACATGACGTCACTGCCCCGCTGCTCAGTCTAAGCAATATGCCTACTCGATACTCGCGGCTGATTCATATGTCACGCCGAGTACGTCAAGTGACCGCAAACCGGTACCAGACACTGTTACTCAACACCGTAGCGGTAGCAGCCCTGTCGGTTGTTGACAGTGGGAATCACTTGCTCGGCCTTAGAACAACACCATCTACCCTACACCGCTGAGTGTGTAACGACTACTTCATACCAACATGTATCACCCTCCATTTGACTACTCCATACAAGTATCGACCCCAATTTAACTATTTCATACAAACGTATATCAACTGCTATTTGACAGCTCCATACACACATGTATTGACCACAAATTAACTACTCCATACATACAAATATCGACCCCCAATATAACAAGGTCCCACAAACATGTATATCCTATCGATCCCATTTGACTAATCTTTTTCCTTTTGTTTAGCACCACGTCTTATTACCCGTTTGGTTTATACGCCTATGTACTAATTACGCTAATGGGTTAAGGATGAGGAAGGTTTAATTTAGGGGAAGTGTACCCGTATTTGCACTGAGAGAGAGTGGGAAACAATTTAGGGAAAATCAACCCCAGTACATCTGACCCGGATCGAACTACGATCATTCCATCATCCACAGTCTAATATAATGCGAAAGTGACTACTTAGACCACGCAAGCACCGAAGCGGGTACCACTCTATTCAAATATGTACATACGAGTATATACTCCCAATTAAATTATTTTTATTCGTGCATTTAACGATCCTCATTTTACTGCATAATACAAATATGTATCAAGTAATACCCATTCGACAACATCATTCCGATATGTATCAACAGCTATTATTATTATTATTATTATTATTATTATTATTAGCACCGCGTCTTACTACCCGTTCGGGTTATACGCACTTACGCTAAAAGGGTTTGGTAATCAGATAAATCTTTGCCGGGACCGAGGATCGAACCCCGGCCGCCAGCATAGAAGTCTGACACCTTGCCCATAAACCACCAGGTCACCCGACAGCTATTTGATTGCATCATAATACTACACTGGTCTCTTATTTTATTAAATTATACAATCAAGTATCGACAAACATTCGACAACAGTGGAATCTGGGATAGACGATATGGACACTTCGTTTCGTTTAGGTTAAAGATGTAGGGAACGCGAGAAAAGGTCAGTGTTTTTGCAGCTTTCATTTCAAAACAAATTTCTGGGCAAAATAAATCTAATGTTTCTGCAGTACAAACATAGAGTTCGATTTTCTTAACAAGGTGATAACAACAGTTCTTAAATATATGTTAAGGATGTCCTGGAATTTAATGACAACTTCTATTATTCATTTATAAAGTTTGTTAGATAATGCCGCTATGCTCATGAGAAAGATTCAACAACACTTTTGATAGCACCATGTGAAGAAAATTAAACCCTGGTTGTATTGAAGAAATATTTTATTTAGTTGGTAAAAAAAAATTGTTATTAAACCTGCAAAATCACTTACCTTTTCTCACGTTCCCTCTATCCCCACACCCCTTGATTTTTGTCATTTAGTCTGTATCATCCCCCCAAAACTCTTTACAAATGATTGTTTCAATTTTCACCAGCTAAACGAATTTGAGGGACAGTCTTGTACGAACATAGTAATTTATTTAAATCAAGTTAAAACTATCCGCACCTGTGGGCACGCGAACTAAATAATGTCAAGCACATCTAGTCTTGTTTGCTCATGACAGGGAAGTCGGGGCTAAACTCCAGGCTGGGTGCACTGAACGAAGTTTTTCCTAAATGTGTTTCCACTCCTTCACACAAATGCGGATACATTTCCTAATACCCGAACGTGTACGAATACATTATACCTTGTTATACTTTGAGTCTTCTATGAAAAAAAAAGTGTTAACAGATACCTACACAGCAAAAAACCTCTTCCTCAAAATGGTAAGACCTATAAAGATGTTTTTTATTTCTAAAAACTGTACTAGTTGCCTTTGTAAATCTAAATATGGCCACGTATTTACCCAAACAATAACTTAATAAAGAGTATTAATTGTTTGTCTATCAAGAAATGGAAGTAATTAACAATAAATTAAAAGTGATAGTAATCAAAAATCAACGGGAAGGGGAATGAATTTAACTCTGCCCCCTTCCCTTGTCCCATGACGTGCACCAATAGAGGAATTGGGTGTAATGTGTTCGGTGCACTGCACATGCACAATGTAGCCACACCCCAGACTAGTTACTTAACCCCTTTACTCCCACGTCTCAACGGAGGTCCCTAAATGTCGTGCATGCGCAGTTCGGAGTTGCCAATAGGTTTTTTATCGAGACTAATCTGTTGAAACGCTTAACCTTATGCGTTCTGTTAAGAAATTGACAAGAGTAGATCCAGAGAACATCTATATTTTATTAATTGAATGTCTTATGTTTAAAAACAAATATTTTCTTTCGTTTTCAGTTGAAAGCACAGGTAACAGTGGATACTAGTACACCTTGCTAATTTTCTGTGGTGACCGGTGCGCAAGAATAAGTATGAACGTAGAAGGTAACATCCAGCACCAAAGAACCAGCGTGTCATAGACCAATAGGAGTTGTCCCCAACATATCGATCACACCTATGAGAAATCATCACCTCACCATGCATGTGTACCACCGTGTTGAAACTTAAACCCTGGAATAACGTTTCCTATCTCACGGATCTTGTGGTTTTGATTGCCGTGACCCCGATTCCAGATGCGGCATTGATAAATTATTGTAATTTCTCCTCTATTGCTAAGCTAATTTGTTTGTCACTGATGCTATTGCGTCGATGAAGTCTTGCAACAAAAGTGGAAACACCGTTTCTTTAACAATTACCTAGATCTGATTCACAAAGTAATCTTTAAATTTTCACATCTTTTTATAACCCAATAAATACAGTTCTACCGTTGACGAAAATCTGAACATAAAGCTTTCACCTACATTTAGTAAAGTAAGTTTTTAGTTCATACATTTAAAAATAAGTTTTTTTTAACGGTTGAGTTTTTTGGGATAAGGATGAAAACTATAGCTCAAAAGCGATGAACCCCTATCAGCGTGGAATGAGGATGTTAAAATAACCCTGATGGATCGCACAAGGAAAACGACCCCTTGAAAATCGACCAGACGAAAATTCGGACCTTGAAATAGCCATCACCAGGTATCCAATATAACTTGTTGTGAAAAACGCTTTAGGCCACGCGATAAGTGATGTAGGTAGTGAAATAATAACAGTATATTATCACCTATATTTTCAATAATAGCTCTAATAACTCTCAAAATACAATCTATTTTAAAAAATATAATTAAATCATAGTAATAAGCGTATCTCAATAAGCATATGTACGATTTCTTAGTCCAATAAGTAGCGTGTCTATATAAAGAAATAAATAATAATATTTAGCACCGCGTGTCACTAACCGTTCGGGTTATACGCTTTAAGTACTAATTACGCTAATGGAATAAAAATTGGGAAGGGTGAATTAGAGGAAGTGAACCCGCATTTGCGTGGAGGGAGAGAGGAAAACCATTTAGGAAAAACCACCGCCAGTTCACCCGACCGAGATTCGAACCTCGATCTCCCCGTCCTCGGCAGTTGAGCTCAGCACGACCAGCGCGTTAGCCAACTACGCCACTGAGGCGGGTAAGAAACAAAAGACTCGGGTCCGATCCTAAAACTCTCAAAAGACTTGTCTTTGGTGAAATTGGTATTTTCTATTTCACAGTGATGAATTAACTGTTGGCAGACTTGGTGCTGTGTCTGTCTTAGAGCTTCGTTATATTGTAAGTCGTGGACTGAAATGATTTTTTTTTAGTAAATGGAGCGAAGGTTAAGTAACCTACCCCTAGTAAAATATTATATAAATAAATTTTACACAATTCCATCATTCGATCTTTCCAAATAATTGTTTCTATTATTATTATTATTATTAGCACCGCGTCTTACTACCCGTTCGGGTTATACGTACTTAAGCTAATGTGTAATGGTAGGGTGATTGTGAAATGAAATGGAGGACCTACAGTTAAACGTTGAATCCGAACCACGGTGAAGGCCTGGCATTCCCCACATTCACAAGATGTCTTGTCAGAGGTGAAGGAAGGGTTTGGTAATCAGATAAATCTGTGCCGGGACCGAGGATTGAACCCCGTCCGCCAGCACAGAAGTTTGACACCTTACCCCTAGACCGCCAAGTCACCTAATAATAATTGTTTCAATTGTATTTCTATGCTTCGCGCCTACTTGCCGTCCGGGCTATCGACAACTTAATACAAAAGGATAGGTATGAGGAAGTGTAGGCTACCCACATTGGCGTGGAGAGTGTGTGAAATCATTGAAGAAAAATCTCTCATACACACAGGAGGGATTCAAACCCCAACCTCTCCATTACTGGCAATCCAGTAAATTGCCTTAAACCTCGGTGCTACCCCGGAAAGGCTACTTAGTCTTAAGAAAACAAAGTATTCTTCAAGATGCGATAATATATTGCTTTATAACGCGGGTATGATTTGCATTTAAAAGCTTTTGGTTATTCCTTATCTTTTGTCTTATGATTCCTAACACATTAGAGTGATCAATTTTCCCCGTTATAAAATAGTTAAGCAAATATCATAAATAGCCCGCTGGTGCATAAATATTTAATGTTGTGTTACAATGTCTGTTTGTGGGGCATACCGTATACGTGGTCCTCTCGAGTAACGGGGAATGGAGAGGAAGAGTTGGCGTGTGCCGTTAGGAAGAGAATATGTTAACTCGCTGTCAACAACACGCGTTCGCGCCGCCCAAAAGAAGACATCTCGACCTGTTGGAGCGCAAGACAAGTTTTACAGAAAATCAAGCTCAGTAAGAGAAGACAAACGGCCAAAAGTGCAAAGGGTGGGTGTCAAGAGGGAAGACGTCACGCAGGATTTCAAAACAGCGGGGCGGCCAAAGTAATCTGCGGTCGGGTAACAGTACCGCGCAGCGTTCCACGCCCCCTAAAGGGCATTGCGCATCAATATAAGGTCCTATTAAGACGAATTCAGACTACGCTGACTTTCGTGTTAACAGGTCTTAACGCGTGTTATGACGGTTTAGTGAAAAAAGCCATTCCAATAAATTATATTGAAGTGCTGACACAGCCGTTATGTGTTGTGTTGTGACATATTATGTGTTATCTGACTCCGGAATGCGTGGTAACATGTCGTAGCACGTATCAGCCCAAGATCTGGACATCCAGAATCTCGTCAGGCGCGTTGAAGCATCAGAATGTGACACTTGAGTTTTTTCGATTTAAATTCTTTTTATATATATATATATATATATATATTTTGACGGGTAGAAACTCCTTTATTTACATCCTTGTGTGCATTTTGAAACGCTCTTCATCTTTCAAAAGTGTAGGCCATACAGTATGAAATTCACCAAATTCACCCTTCTTGGCATTTATGAGATGTATCCGCTCTCTCGTGTGTTCCAGTACAAATAACATACTAATAGCGGCTACAATCTCCTCCTATTCATCAAGTGCAGTTAATAATAGTCTTTCAGCCATTTTAGTACTGTCCACTTGAGAATATAATTAAACGAATCGTACACAAAATATGGTGCTCTGATGAGAATAAAGAAGTGATTTGACAACAAATCATGTCCAAATGACACAATATACCAGATACATCAGAGTAATGTAATCACGTGAAGCTGATGTGTTGTGATATGCTAACAGGTGTTGACACGTGTTAACACGAAACGTCAGCGTAGTCTGAATTCGGCTTTAGAAATAGTTTTTGATGTGTCTTTTTAAGAATATTTTGTATTGTCGTCTTACCGGTTGAAAAACCTTTCATGGAGGTTCAAAAATGTACTATCTTTTTTTAAATAAATACGTTCAATAAAAGTTATAAAAGGGTAAGAATTGGGAGTGTAGTCTAGATGAAATGCATCCACATCATCGCGAAGAGGTGATGAAACAACCACTGTGTTAAATGACACGTGGAAAACGATCCCTATTGCACGCGGCCGAGATTCTAATATCGACCTTCTCGTCACCGGCAAAACGATCTTATGTGAGCGTGATGATTTAGATTACATGGCCAACGGTGTGGGGTGGAAAACTCATAAAACGGACACATTTCTTTACAAATAGAACTCTACTATTTTTCCCACCGTGGCATTATCCTTACGGTATATTCGCATTTAACTAAGCTAGTGAAGTTTGGATGAGGAAGGTACAATTTATATTAAATGTATGAGCATTTGCGGGGAGAAAGAGTTAGAATAAATTTAGGAAATACTACCCTCACTACACACCGCCAAGATTCAAAATTATGCCCCCCCCCACCCCCCTTTCCATCATCAGCAAACCAGATTAGACACTCCTGAAATTTAGTCCACGTGCCCATCAGCTAAATCTTCCGAATGAAATTGCTGTTCGCTGAAAGCAATCTGTGATTAGTTTGAAGATTTACCGCACCGATAGAGGCGGAAGTTGCGCAGAGGGGCCCCCAAATGAACAAACGCTGGAACTACCAAGATCCAGTCATTGGCGGCCCACGCGGGAGATTTCAACGCACGAGTAAGAAATGCATCTCATTTTAAAGGCCAACCGGAGAGAGAGTTGCGACGATGAGAAATGTCAAGTATACTCGAGTCAACAAGTTTATAGCGATCGAAAGGCTACTTAATATACTTGAGAACGCAGATTCAAACCGTGAGACAAGAATCCGATGTGGTATTTTTAGTTAATATGTTTTAACATAAAACTTATTTATCAAATGAATATATGGGATGGATATGAGTAGGGTAGTTAGAGTAAATGCATCCACGTCAGTAGGCACGTAGGTGAAGGACACAGTCTCATATTTGTTTGGTTTACCGATGACGAGGAGGTCTGGGTTCAAATTCTGTTAAGGTATTTATGAAAGATTTTATTTGTGTGTTTCAATTCCACTGACGCAAATTTGGATGCACATAATAAAAATTCTACTTTTCTCATATTTAAACATTTGTATAAATAAATGGGTAGCTTGACGAGTAATATGCGAGACCCATAAAAAATATAAATCTATCCGTGTTAACTTAATGAGGATATATGAAAACTAGAGTGAAAAATAGTCAAATGGGGAAAACCACTCCCCAGTACACCCAACAGAGATTCAAATCTGAACTTATTCATCACAAGTAATTTAAAAACATTGCAATCCTAGCGCCTTGAACCGCGTGGACACCAGTGTGGGTAAACTTTTTCCTATAAAGAGTATATGATTTTACGTATGAATATATGAAATTAGGGCTAGTTACATTTTAACTATCAACATAATCAGCCTTCCAGTGGTATCTAGGCCCACAGTTGTATATAATATTTAGTTCACACATGTTTGTACCTACTTGGTTCCAAATTGAGATTTTTAGCTATGTACCGGAGCAAAAACTCCCTTAGGGCCATTCTATGCATGCGATTTCTTTCATCCGACAACCGAAAACACGGACGGCAAAAGTTCGTCCGGTTTGTCAGGTTCTTTTATGCATGCGAACTTTAGTCATCCGTTGAGCAAACTATTAGGGGGTATAGACCCCCTATAAGTGTTGCCATTGTATTGCAGTAGAAGATGGATTCGTGCGTGTTGTGTGCTGCATATCGGTTGACCTTAAGAAAAATACGAAAAATAAGATGGGGTGTCCATCCCAATAACAGTGCAAGCCAAGATACGTAGATAGAGCATTTCGTAATCTGCACGGAAAATTATGAAACGACAGTGACAAGTTTTTTTTAATTACTATAGATAACGCCATTACATCGTTTGTTGAGTTAGTGGTAACATTCAAAGGAATCATTCTAGATAGGCCCCATTTAGTGCAGCCTCGACACAATTATGCGACCCTACTTGCCGAAAGCCTTCAGACAACTGGCCAACAAGATAGGAGGTTTGCTGCACTGATTTCTAGAGAACGGACGACTCATGCGTTTGCATAAAATTAACCATTAAACGCCTTGTATCTAGAAAAACCAGACGAGTTTTGCCGCATGCGATTCTTAGGACACAACGACACGTTCTTGAAACCGCAACGACAACTAACTCAGACGACAGAGCATATATGGATATATTTGTTCCCAATGATTTATAAAACGGACGAGTTTTTGCCATTGGTTGTCGGACGACACTAATCGCATGAATAAAAGGGTCCTAAGAAAACATTTACAATTATTTTGACGTACACCGAAATAAGAGACCAGGGACATATTTTAATTAAGTGTACTGTTTTTACCCTCTGTGGTCTCCTATGCTCTTTCCAAAAACGTCGTTGTTGATTTTCTTAAAATTCCATTTCTTAATAATGAATATTAAATCGATTATAGCCAGTATTAACGTTAAATATTACTAATAAAATAGATCCAAAGATCTTAAGATTTTATAAAAACTCCATAACGTCAGCCCGTAATCGAGATATACTGACCGAGTGGCCGCTGTCTGCTGGCAAAGATAGTGCAAACTTCTGCGGATAGAGGGTATTATGTGGTCATCCTAACGAACCTTCCGGCCAATAATCTCAGTTTTCTAAGCCGGATCCGTTACTTTTCCATTCAAGTAGCTCCTCATATATCTATCTGTCTAATTTCCCTAAACACAATTTCAGTTTAAATTTAAATTCATACGCCAATCAGGCGGTCTAAGAACTCGATATTTTAATTGACTGGATTGTTGGTGAGAGGGAGGACCAGCTTTGAATCTGGATAGGGTGCACTGAGGGGTGATTTTACACATGCGAGGAATCACTATAGTTCCAAGCTAATGCACGTGCATTTCTTCCGATACAATAGTTCTTATCCTTAGCCCTTAAGTTGGTAAGATAATAATTTTGGTATCATCCCGATGGATAAAAATGTATTAAATGGTTTTAGTGGGAATTAACAGAAGGGGATTAGAGGCAATATAAATAGGGATGGTTATGAATTGGAGGTAGTACCAGATGTGAAGACACCCCTGCCAGTCATTATTATTCTCGTTTCTGTATCTCTGCTTTGCGGCTTTCCCTTTAGACGCACAGCACCCAACAATGGCAATAAATACTTCTGCATACAGGAAGCGAACGCAGGACCTTTATACTAACGTACCAATTCTCTACCACTGAGTTATCTAGGATACATCAGGTGCTTAGTGTAATATACCACCCATAGTTTAAGACAGAGTATGTGATGGACTTGTGAGATCGTCGGCTAATTAAGACCTATCAGGAAAACAACCACAGATAGGTCCGACTTATCTTACCAGTTGTACGGTTTTTTACACCTCGTCGCACTTCCCGAGTGTCTTATACGTACAGGTTTTAGTTACACCATTGTGGTAGCAATGAGGAAGGTATAGTATAGAAGAAACGTACCATAAATTGTGTGGAGGAAGAATGGTAAATTATTTGAGGGAAAAAGTTAACTCCGACCTCCTCATCTCCAGCCAACCAAACTAAATGAGCTCGACATTTAGACCGCGTGACCACCGGTGTATTACAAGTGTATTAATTGTACACCCCAATCTCCCTGAAAGGTAGCATACATTGATGGATTACACTATAACCATAAATTTTAAACTACCCCATAGTCAGAACCATGAAATGTAAACTTACTACTTTACAATGTAAACAAATGTTACCTATATAGTTGCTTGTACACAGTTTGGTGGAGTTTCTGTGAACCGCAGATTGACACCACCACAGATTACTCAGGAAACTATTAAAAACATTATGTTTACATTTCATCAATATTTAAAACAAAGGTATACGTTATGTGTGTTTCAAATAACTTACTAGCATGTTTCAACTATTCATCCGCTTCGTAAATGTCATCTTTGTCTGCCAGGTGTACGCGCCAGGCCCATGTTGGCCGTCGGACAGAACTTTCGCTGCAAACCATTGTTTTGTTAGGTGCCTTCCCTGGCAAGATCACCGCCTTCAGTGAGACAACAACAAAATACAACAGCTTGGGCAAAGAAATAATGAAAAGAAGCTCAATTTACTTGGGAACCCAAGTCGTGGCCTACTTCGCTTCTGAAGTACTTTTTATTTCCCAACTGCGTCAAATTGTTCAGTGAACTGTAATTATAGCAGAGTCAGGCGGGCCGTTAAAAGTGAAGTACTGACAAATACTTTGTAGTTTTCTTGTTTGTTTTGTTTGGTTTTTTGTCAGGGGGGCTATTTAGCACGCACTTTCTAAACACACAAATCATAGTAGCAAACCACTTATATACCAACTTAGGCCCGGACATTATGTACATTACTAAATTCTCAGTCCTAGCACCTAGTTGCATTTAGCCCTACGTCCTACTACCCGTCCGGGCTTATACACACATGTACTAATTACTACAATATGTTAGGAATCAAGAAGGTTAGATTTTAAAAGAAATATACCCGCATTTGTGTATAAGGAAAGTGTAAAACCATTTAGGAAAAACCACCCTCAGTACGCTCCACCGGCGTTCTAACCCCGATGTCTCTGAAATCTAAAATTTGTGGACCCTTAGAATTTTGAATAGCCTTCAGGATTGGAGATATTCCAAGGAGCCAGCACTAATTTAAATAATAAAATAATTCAATATTTTAGAAGTTAAATGAATATGATTCTAAATCATTCCTTTTAGAACATTAAGTATTTCATTATAAATATGTTTAATAAGTTGCATATACGTATATAACTTATTATATTATACATTATATCATAATACATAGATATATGTTTTATAACTGCAGCTTATAGTCTACTATAATACCTTTAATAGTAAATATTTAATAATATGTTTATAATATATCTCATAATTTATGCTAGTATAAAGCATAGAATAAAAATTTATTCGGTATATTTACAAATCAGTCTGCTATATATTTCTTCTAGACATTTTTATAATTTATAGATATTTATAATCTTATCATCCAGCCATGTACACACACACACACACACACACACATACGCGCGCGTGGATGGTTGAGACTAGGCTAGTAAAATGTTGTAGAAAACGAAACCGACTCAACGTGATGTCTCCTTAAAAAGTGAATGTTCTAAAGCTAATAATTTCCTCCACTTATCGAGTGCCTCAGTAAAGTAAGATATTGTAACAAAAAAAAATCCCCTCCTCCCTCTCCCAGCTAATGAAAATGTCGACTCCCACCTCTGTGGCCCATACATGCACACGTCTTGCTTTTTGACCGCGAGTTTCTTTGGCCAAGGTAACCATTTTATTGCCCTTCTGAGATTTTGTTCGTTACCGGTATCTATGAAATATCTTCTGGCAAAGTGTGAAAGTTGTTTTTCAAGGTTCGTGGCTCGCAAATGGATAGAAATAAAACTCACAAAACAACAATCATAAAAAAAATTTATATTGAATGTTTGTTTTCCAAATTTAATTTCTTACATCTTCTCGCTACTTTCATCTATTATTTATATTTTTCTTTATAAAGTGTGATGAATAATTATTTTATAACCGTATCGGAGGACACGCAAACTAAGACCTATCTTTATTGGTATTTTGTAACTGTTGCCTTTAACACCAAGGTCACTAACTAAGAGATAGGGTAAGGAAGGTTGATTTATAGAAGAAAAAAACTAGTTCGGATTAGCGTGGCGAGGTGATGAGAAGAAAATTATACTACTATAAAGCCACACGGCTGACTCACTGACACTAGGCCTAGTGTTTACCCACTTCCAGATGAGTTAGAAACTTGAAATTTGGCAAACTTATAGCTTCTAGCCTGTAACCGGCGGGAAAATTCCAAAAAGTTAAAAAAAAAATGTAACTCCCGAAAAGAATTCAAAATGTTGGAACAACTTTAAAATCGCTGTGGACCTTTCTTTAGAGGTATCTTGTGGCTAAACGGTAAGACCTATCAAAAACGTAAACGGTAAGACCTATCAAAAAACTGTTCTGGAATGACATTAGTTAACATCCACTTCCAAAGCGAGTCACATATCTAAAACCAGTGCAACCATCCGAGATTCAAACCTCTATCTCCCTGCCGGAATGTTTGTTCACCAGTTAAATAATTTTGTTACTACTCCCCCTGGCTATCCAAATATTTTCACTAATGAAGGAGGGAAGTAGAATTTTGGAGAGCCTCTACATGCATATTTGTGGATAGATAGTGGAAAAGCGTTGAGGATAAAATTTAGTTCACTCATCCATAATCCGAACCCAGACTTACCCGTGACTTGCGGAATAGGCCAGGCAAGATAAAAGTCTTAGTCCGTATGTCTACTGATTCAGGTGTTATTTAGTATAATTAGTCTGGAAATCATGGTAAAGTATTAATGTCATAGCTGTGGTTCCACGCAGCACGTCAGAATTGTTATATTGCTTATTCTCTCTACATGCTCTTGCACGATACCTGGATGCACTTTGTAAATGTATATATAGGGACCTACCTATTACAGGTAGACTTCGCTTTCTTCATCCTCTCAGTGAATCAACGGTATATTGTCACACTTTTACTTTGGAAATTACCTGCAACGGTGGGAATGCGGACTTAGTGTCAGGTTCGTCTAGTCTGGTTTTCCCGTGACGAGGAGATCGGGATTCGAGTCCCAGCTGGGTGTACTGAGGACTGTTTTTCCTGATTGACTTTCCACGCTTCACATATATGCGGGTATTTTTAACTCTATCTTCCTCATCCTTACTCCGTTATCTTTGTTATAATTCGTATAGCCCAGGCGGATAGTGAGACCATTTGAGATATAGGTATTTTGTAAATTTGGCTAGTAAATACCAGCACCAATCAAGTTATTTGAGGTAAGACTGTTGAACTTGGCCGTTGACAGTAAATGAGGGTCCTTTGTAAATCTACATATGTGTGTGGTTGAACCTCCTCTTGTGAACGCTTTGTCCCCGTGGGCTGCCATTTATCTCCTCAAGCATACTATCTGCGTGCCATTAGCATTCCGCACATGAATGGGGCGGAGAATAAATGGTTCGAATAGCTTGGATGACAAGGTAAGACGGTGAAATGCTTTCAAATAAGTAACTGGGGGTTATAACATAAAATATAATCTAGCACACACTTTATCCGTGCCGCCTCCCGTCGATATGGTCGAAAACAGTCTGAATGACCTTGGTTTAATTCCGGGTGGTGCTGGCGATGTGTTTGTCGGTTTGTCCTGCTATCTAATTAGTAAATAGTTAGGCGCTAGTAGTAGTAGACCTGTTTTACTAGGTTAAGTTAGTCTATGAGTTGAGTGCTGATATAATGTGTGTTAAGAATGTGTAAATTAGATAAGAACCTGAAAAAAATAACTTTGTCGTAACCCATATAAAATTACACGACCTAACTGAATCGCAATGATATAACTTACAATAAATGACACGGAAGCACCTCGTTCCATTTGGTGTAGTTGTACAAACATTGTTAGCGAAATGTTTAGTTGTGTCGTTACAACATTAAAACATTTCGCGGGAAGTCATGTTATAGTTGACGTTTTCATAACACAGTTCGTTGTTTCGCTTCCTGATAACTATACGACAAAGAGTGCTCGCGAAGTAGTGATGCGGTTAATTTAATACAAGAGAAATTAATTACCAAAAGGATGGTCCGACTCTGGCTTGGGGCAGGGCACGCTATAAAACAGTTATGAAGGCACAACATTAACTACAAACATTAAATCAAACGTTTCTGTTGTTTTTGTTTTTGTATAGTGTTGGCGAGTACATAAAATACGAAATCAATTTAATATGAACAGATCTGCATCGGTGGACATTATGATTAGACGTCCTCTGACAAGACATCTTGGGAATTTGGGGAATGCCAGGTCTCCACCGTGGTTCGGATTCAACGTTAAACTGTAGGTCCTTCATTTCATCTCACAATCACCCTACCATTACACATTAGCGAAAGTGCGTATAACCCGAACGGGTAGTAAGACGCGGTGATGGTGATGATAATAATAATAATAATAATAATAATAAATATTAGACGTCAATCTCGGTCGGTTACACATCGGGTAGTTTTTAATAAATCATTTTCCACTCTACCTCCACGCAAATTCGGGCACATTTTCTCTAAATTATATATTTCTCGTCTCTATTTCAATGATGAAAATATGCGTGTATCCCGGATGGGTAGTCGGACGCGTCTAATCCCATAAGGGTGAGTTATCGGAGCCTTGAGTGTGGGGTGTTTGTTCCTCACATGAAGCGCCAGATCTTCTGCTGATTATAACATAGAATAATGAATCTTTACATAGGCCCGTGGCTCCAGTGAGGGAGGCTGTATCGACTAACCAGATGAACATAAATAAGAGGGAAGGAGTAGTCAGTCTATAAGCGAGTGATAGTTCCGTCCATGGAAAACAGCAGTTTTACAACATTATTTGAAGTTGTAGGTAATGTTAGCCCTTGATCCCCATCCCTTGAAAGACCGTAGATCAGTGGTATTCAACCTGAGGTACGCGAATACATCTTATTGAGTACGTAAAATGTATATACATAATTTCATAATAAACACTGAATAATCAGAGCCAGTTTATTATGCGAAGCTGGCTTATTCCATTCGAGTCTTGGTAGGTTTCGTCCTGTATTTGGTATAGCACCTCGCTTGAGACGTGCTAAGTCTGACTATGAAACTGGCTGGCCCTTCGACGCAGATTCCCACTCTGAATCTTCTATTTTTCTACTGTCCGACTAGACTCCAATTCCAACTCCTTTATAAATTGCAAATGTATACTAAATTGTAATAACAAGTTTCCCGCCGTAGATGGTAGCACAAGGAATTTAATTACCACCACTTGAATCACCAGGATACATGTAGGTCCATAGAATATTTAAAAGAATTAAATTAATATTGCAACATTTTGTGGAGGCCTCTGAATTTTGGAGGGCCTGGCGCAGTAGCCCATCACCTTCCCTTAAATTCAAGCATATATATTGTTATGATATTGTAAGTCTTTATTCTGAAGTTTAAGTTGATACATTTTTACCGACTCCAACTCCACAGCCCTGGTTCCAGGTCGATCTGTCTACAAAAGAACAGAAATGCGAGTACAACATGTTTTTGTTCAATCACTGAGAAACTGTTGCCAAATCGTCTCAGGACTACTGGAAACATCGACTCACGCGAACTTTCACAGTCCACATATCACCATAGCATCTGTTGTGACTTGACACAATGTGTTTTCTAGCTTGTCGTGCCGATATGAGTTCTTCCCCCTTGTTCTTAGTTACATCAACGTGGTGTCCGGTGTTACAGTTCGTTAAAGCATATATTTATCTTGATACAATCCGAGAGTTGCATTCCGTTCTCTTATGTTAAGGTTGTCATACATCTTGGATATCAGTGGCGAGGCGTGTCTCCAGTATCATTACTGGTGACAGTTTAAAATGAGAGGAAATATATTTTTTAAACAGGATAAAGTCAAAGAATGTCATGGCCTTACACTTATAAAATTCTGAACGGAGCGCATGTATTTTTCGACAAATGAGACTGGATTACAAATTTGTTGGGAACATTGGACTGCGCATGAGCGACTTTTTCAACATCCATCACTTTGTATCCAGAAAAAGGTGTAATTTAAAAATTATTAATTTCTTCCCCTTCCAAATATCTATTAATTCATATTTATTTTTATTTGTGTATACATTTTTTTATTATTTGATTGACAAACATTTACCACTTCTTATTCTGATTTTTGTTTGGTTGTCCGTTTTTATCTACCCTATAGAGGCAAATATAACTATAAATTCTATCTTTATGTTTAAAAAGTTGGGAGAATGTGGGCTGAAATAGGGGTTGCTGGCTATAGTTGGCTGGTAATGCTTTCAAAATAAGCCCTCTACCGCTGAGACAGGATTGCCTTTTATTTTAGGGAATTAGTGTCCAAGCATAAAATTTCACACTTTAACAAACTAACAGTTATTTCTACCATGCACAGAAATAGAAAACAACAGCTAAAAATATGGATTCTGCTATGACTTGCGTATTTTGTATAAGCCACGTTAAAAGCATGAACTAATTAATTATGTATTCAAGTTATCAAGTTGACTACTTGCCTTTCTCAAACCATCAAGTTGGCTACCCTGCAGTTCTCGTGCAGAGCTTCTTGTGTGTTCTAAGTTTTACAACCTGCCCGCGTCATCCACATATTTACACTAATGAGATAAGTACCTATTAGGAAGGTAATATTCGGAAGAAATTTACCCGCTATAGCGTTGAAGGAGTGTGGGAAATCTTTTAAGAAAAATCTCCCAGGACACCCAGCCTTGATTAAAATCCCAGCCTTACCGTCACCAGCAAGCCAGACCAGATAATATTGACGACTTAGTCAACGTGCTCACAAATGCGGGACTTGTAAACAATAATCATTATCAACATTATTGTCAAACACTTTGCATCGATGCATTCCAATTGGAAACACCTGCACAGATGGATAAGCAGGACAAAAGCGTCGGTATCGTTTTGTTTGGTTTGGCGTTGACGGAGGGGGGGAGGTTTGGTATACCGAGGGTGATTTATTATTAAACTGTTCCCCACTCGCTCTACCCGCAAATGTGCATATTATAATTATGTTAAGTTCTTCCATCCTTATCTGATACAACGTATGACTACCTGAAAGTAGTTCTTGTAGTAGATTAAGTTTCTTACTGTCGCAATCATACCATACCGCCCATCTCCATTGCGAAGGCCAGTTTTTTAGGGTTTTTCTTATCACCGCTTCATACTAGCCGTTCGGGCTATACGCCTGTGTACTAATTACACTAACGGGTTAAGGATTAGGAAGATTTAATTTAGATGAAGTGCACCCGTATTCACGTGGAAGGAGAGTGGAAAATTATTTAGGGAAAACCATTCTTATGCACCCGACCGGGATCAAACCCTGATATCCTCGTTTTTGTTAGTCTAGTCTGACACGAGAGTAGCGCATTGGACCACGCGGCCACCGAAGCGGGTGAAGGCCAGTTGGTTATAAAGAAAAATAGTTAACTTTACTAATACGACTTTACTAATACTAAGGGCCAGTTTCATAGTCAAATTTAGTACGCCTCAAGTGCGGCGCTACACTAAGTACATGACGACACCTACCTAAACCAGAATGGAATGGGCCAGTTTCCTATGTGAAAACGGCCCATTCCATTCGAGTTTAGATAGGTGTCGTCTTGTACTTAGTGTAGCGCCGCACTTGAGGCGTACTAAATTTGACTATGAAACTGGCCCTAATATCTTGTTGATACGAGTATAAAATAATCAACCGTAACAGTACTGACTGACTGACGAGGAATTGAATGCCTCCATATCCGTCCGGGAAGATAGAATGGGGAAACCGCATGTTGTAAATAACTAGTTTTGTGGGTGGGGGAAAATCCCACCTCACTGAGGCAGCCACCGTGGATCCCTGCCTTCCAGTATCTTCAGTATGGGATGCAATCCCTGCCTCCTAGGGGAGAGTTAACCTCATCGATGCACCCATGGCTGCCGGTAGTTGATGAATGTAACTTGTCTCCTCTCCAATGTTGAGGCAGATTGTATAATCTAGAGAATATTATTTGCTCTCTGAGGAGAGATTGTGGACACAAAGAGGTTAACACTTCATCTTCAATAAACGATTAAAAAAGTGGAGGGGTGAGGGGGGAAGTCCAATAACTTAGCTCAGTCGTACTGTTTTACTTACCGATCTCCTCTATTAGAAGTATTTAATGTGCACTTTCTGACTAAACAAACTAACTTAGCTTAACAGCCCCAGAATCCAGTTTTCCAACCGTTAATTATCCACCGTGAAACGGGAAGTCTGATCAATTATATTTTTTCGTCCGTGCCGGGAATCAAACACAAGATCTTTATCCAAAGAGACAGGCGCTCTGCCGATTGAGAAAATATGTAGATATGTCTTCTGATGGTTTCAAATTCGATACCGAAGAAGGACTAAACATGTATTATTGTGGAATTGGATTATCTCTAGTTTGACGAATAGTAAGTTGAATGATATTTGATTATTATATATGTCTAAATTAACTTAACAAGATCAATAGCACAAAAACCAACCAAAAAATCCCGAATGGTTTCACACCCTTCTTTCCACGCAAATGGGGGTACATTTCCTATCAACTTTACCTTCCTCATCCCTAACCCATTAGTGTAATTATATGCGAATAGTGAGACACAATGCAATATATATATATATAACTATAATTATATATAAATAGTATCTTATACATTTTCAGTTTAAATATAGTGGAAAAGTCATCATTATCAATAATTTCTGAAAGAACTTTGACTATACGAGTTGGCAACACTGCCCACCCAATAAAATAACTTATGTTCTAAATCCTTGTAAAGTTCCTGAGTGGGTATTCAGTCTTCTGGGCACAGTCAACCATATTTTTAAGAAGATAGATGCGCAGTAGCTCAGATTCATGAGACCATCCTTTTAAACGGCTGATTAGAGGCATGGAAGTCATACGTTTCCTATAGCAGGATGATAACCGGCCCTGGGGTGTAGTGGTCAGTGCACCTGGCTACGAACCAGTGGGGTCCCGGTTTCAATTCCCGGCTAGCTACATGGGTATTTTCCCCGGAAGGGGAACTTTACCAACGAACACCAGGGTTTGGTTAGTTAAGCTTAGGTTAGGTTTAAGTTCACTACTGGCTTCCCATGTTCATCATCCCTTCATCTTATTGCGGGTACGACGTGCAGACAACCTCAATAGGTGTACCTTGGGCAACGTTCTGTGCCATCAGCGCGGGTAAAAGTATACCCACAGGCGACTGAAGTCGATAATATATCTCTACCGGTCAAAAATGCAGTAAGCTCAGCAAGGAAAACCCTGAGAAGACCTAAACTCAGATGAGACGATATCATTAGAATGGGCCTGAAAGAGATGGTGTAATGAAGTGGATTAGATAGAGCTAATTCAAGATAAGGGGGGTACAAAATGAAATATTTATAATATTAATAATAATGTTATTGCTAATATATATTATATTTAATTGAAATATCTATACTATTATTATTAATATTATTGCTAATATATATTATATTTAATTGAAATATTTATACTATTATTATTAATATTATAAATATTTATATCTGTACACTTCATATTAATACCTAGTTAGGTTATAATAAATTTCAGCCCCATACATTAATTAATTAACTTTAACAATGGTAAGCGAAAAGCATAAACTAGCAAGTTTGACCAATGAACTAAATGATTTGAAATCATTGAATTGTTTTTAGATATTATAATTATACAGTTGTTAAAAGTGTGCAGTAAAATGTTGATGGTTTCATTGACTTCAACAGCGTTCAGTGTTGGCCTCATGCACAGAAACCAAAACCAGTCCATCCTTTCCTCTGTTTATGCACACAAAAACACCGCTTATTTCTCTACGATCCACAAATCTCCCGTCTATCATGTGACAACACTTGGAAAGAATAATGGTTTCTGCCTCGGGTGTTGGGCTAGAAAAACTCCTGAGTGTTTTAATGAAATAAACCTACAATCATGACTCTTTTAAGGCGCAGCCGTTGACTCACGTAATCGAAATGGTGTGTTTGGTAACATTACGGTGCCCTACCGGGAGGCGTTGCGCCATCACAGCCTTTCTTCATAGTCTTATTATACAGACATCGGCTTTTATGGAGGCTGTAAGCTGTTGGCTTTTAGACGTAGGTTTTCTTAAACCAGTAAACTATTTCCTGTCCTTGTGGCTTTGTAACGCATTAAGGTTATCCGTGACTACAGCTTTATAATCCTTTGGTTCGATTCTCGGTATGATTTAAACAATGTTGCAGTTTGGGTAGGGCCATACCGAAAGAGGGAAGGGGTTCAAAACCCCGAGAAGGTGTTGTTAGTAAATTATTTTTATACTTCTCTTCGATGTCTACAGACTTTACTATTACCGTAGTTTATTGTAGCCTCCGAGAATCCAAAGCACTTACAATCCTAACTATGTCCAACAAAAACTTTAAATTAATTACTTAAAGAGGGGTTTTAAAAATGTTAATTTAGGTCCTGTCGCCTACTCGGTCAGCCCGAAGCTAACACTAACTTATCTGAGGATGCATGGAGAAAAGGGAAATTTTAAATGATATTCTCCAGTATTTGCCAGGAGTGAAGATGGAGAATAATTAATAGGAAGTATTGGCCTCCTAATGGCTGAGACTCAGGCGTGTCAACCATTACATCAATCTTCTTCAAGGTTCTTTATTTAATCGATCTAATATTAACAATAAAATATATGATCCTAGGGTTAAGTGTGAAATCCTAGTTTAAATCGATTCGTACGTTATATGTCCTATTCGAGGCCTATGATCTACTCTTAATCTGTGTTTAGAAAGTTGAGTAACAAAGTAAAATAAATCATATGATCGTTCCGTTTCCTACCACTGGATTTTTAAAATTTACCAGCTAGTTTTATTAAAGTTAGGTAATGATTTTAACAGGCCAGATATATACAAATCATTAATAGTGTGCGAAGCATCGAAAAGTTGAAGTCAAAGGTCAAATTTCTTTCGGCTTCGACTTCGGCATCTACAATAACCTTCGCATATTCGAAAAATTTAGAAGGAAGGATAAAACTTCAATAAATTATCAAACGATTTAATTTTATCTTACTAAATATTACATTTTTCAATATTTTATGGTTTTAAAACAGTTACTAAACATAATTTTAACAATGACTAGTAATTTAACCAACACAACATAAGCATGGATCAAAAACGGGTAAGTAAATGTTAATATATTATATTCACTATCGCCAACATAATTTTGTACAAGATAAAAAATACCTGTAAATAAATAACACCATGGTTACTGGTATGAAGCAGAGAAAGCGCTTTAGTTGTGCTATCATCGCAGCTCGCGTCTAATGTTTGATCCTTAATATTCTTTTTCTTTGGAATTTTCTGTGACAAATTTACAAGTGCATTTTGACACAGAAGTTTTTCATATCATCTTCACATTTTCTTTATTATTCAAAATGGCTGATACGGAGAGTATAAAACGAAAACGGAGTTTAATTTATAATTATTATCAGAGAAATGAAGATAAAAATACATGCATGTGTAAATTTTGCAAAATAATATTATAAACTCCATGATGTAGGTAAAAATTAAAAATTAATTAATAATCAAATAGCCAAAGCTATTGTTTATGCTTTTTAGTGAGGCTTACTCCATCTAGATATCATATTATGAAAATTGAAAAATGACACATGGACACGGGAATCAAATCCAAATCGAGCCAAAGGTCCCGGGCTCGATTCCCGTGTCCAGGTGTCATTTTTCAATTTTCAGAATAAAACTTAATTGATAAGTTACTAAACTTATCAGTAAGCCTGTGTGTATTAGTTATTAATATAGTCCTTAAGTAACAAATAAGGAAATTTTCCTGGCACTTGTTACTGACAAGATCTAGAAAAATAATTAATTTAAAAATTAAAAGTGGCTTTAAGTGACAACAACCAAAATCCTAGGTAGCTTAGACTTTAATTCGCATTTAAAAAGTGGCCTTCGTACATCCCTACAAATCATAAAAAATCTTAACCAACATAAAAATTGAATTCTATAGTTCGTTGAAACTAACGCGATAGGAACTCTATGGAATTATTAAATAGCCAAAATTATTGTTTCAGACTTACAGTGGGCAAGTGTAAAGGGAAGTCAATTATTTAAATTAAGTAGTTTGGTTATATGTCTAGGCACTGTATACAATTTAGCTGGCCTATTTTAAATATTAGGATTTATAATGTACCTATTCAAAAATTGTTGTATTTTATATTATAACAAATCTATATTTAAACAATAAATATTATAGTAGAAAATGCAATTCTGTGCAACGAGATTTAATGTGTAGAATTATGTTTGTTGAAATATTTATCATCTCTAAAAAGGTATAAGAGCCAAATTAATACAAAAATCACCAACAATGGAAAAGGCTTTTTCTTTACTTTCAAATTTAACTGCTCCTAAAATAATTTGAAAAGCATAGATTATTTTAAAATTTCCTGGATATTAATTACCGGAAGCATTTCATAAACATAAATGGTATTATTATTATTATTATTAGCACCGCGTCTTACCACTCGTTCGGGTTATACGCACTTACGCTAATGTGTAATGTTAGGGTGATTGTGAGATGAAATGAAGGACCTACAGTTTAACGTGGAATCCGAACCATGGTGGAGGCCTGGCATTCCCCACATTCACAAGATGTATTGTCAGAGGTGAAGGAAGGGTTTGGTAATCAGATAAATCTGTGCCGGGACCGAGGATTGAACCCCGGACCCCATCACAGAAGTCCGACACCTTACCCCTAGACCACCAGGTCCCCCATAAATGGTAGTAATTTGTGATAATTGTGGCTTCATCGTTCATTGAACAATTTAATTAAAATGAATGCATCAATGCTATTTTAATAAGTATTAGTATTATTAGGGCCTATTCTAACATTATGATCAGTGTTTTTTTAAAGTGTATAAAACAAACTCTTTACTCAATTTATTTTTACCTATAAATTTATTTTCCAGTCAAAATGTTCAAAATTAATCAATTAAATTGCATTATAAAAATAAGCTCAATAAAGTTACCCAAATAATTTGTGTGTAGCTCGGATGTAAAATTCTGCACTCCACTTAGGCTAATAGAATTTATAATACAGTTGAAGACCTACACAATTATTAGATTTCTAGCAAATCCAAATAAAATGTTGTCTACTAAATCAGTAGCACATTCAAGATTTCTATTTCGGTGGAGAAAGGGGATAGAGGTAGAATTTAATATTAAAAGTCTGGAAAATATTTACCTATATTATAATGTATGGTCTATTGAGAGACTATGCGGGATTCAAATAAAATTTCAAATCAATACCAATCGAACCCTTTTAAAAGTAGTTTCAATGTAGTTTTAAAATATATAATAAAACAAACATTCACTTTTGGTGACATTTATATTA
Source organism: Timema poppense (assembly GCA_902141375.1). Lineage (NCBI taxonomy): Eukaryota > Metazoa > Arthropoda > Insecta > Phasmatodea > Timematidae > Timema > Timema poppense. The sequence goes on from CABFOV010000959.1 coordinate 135,155, forward strand.
AAACGTTAATCTAAAATAAAATAGCATATATTTGCATAAATGTTACATTTTTTTAAACTAATTCAGAAAATTCGCTAGATAATAGTACTGAATGGCAAGTGCAAAAAAAAAAATTCCTTTAATGTAATATTATATTGGTCTGAATGGGGGAGAAGGGAAAATTCGCTACCTCAAAGCCAACCTCCGTCGTTGAACCTATGCACTAAATTATAACTTTTTATTTAAGAAGAACTTATACAAGAATTTCGATAACAGTTATAAATAACGTTCTTAATGAGACCGACAGAAAAGTTTACCAAAGAGTTGGTCAGTTTTACCGACTGATAAATTAGATACAAAACCTATGATACACTTGCCATAATGTGAATAAATTACAGCCTCGACCAGGCGCACATCCAAGGGGAACGAGGGGGCAAATGGGGCATCTACCCCTGCCCCCAACACCCAAAATAATGTTAATAAAAGCTTAAATAAGTGAAATACGATTATAACTAAAATATAGAGTACTGAAATGTGTCAAATACGTAAGCTACATTTTGAGACCAGGATTATGACTTGATGATCTAAAGTTGTAGCCTACTTTTATGCACATTGAAATTACCCTTGAAATTCCCAATTGGAAAGTGAATAAAAATAATGGCTTCGATACATTTCATACAAGTCCGTAGTCAGATAACATTTTAATACTCTCTGATTTACTGTCCAAACAGTTAGTTGGCTTATTTATAAAGAGCAAATATCATCGAAATAGTTCTAGAGTTAGAAATAAAATTGCTTTTTTAAATATCTTATAAGTTTTCTTCAGCTTTTATTAATGTACCTAAAAGTAGTTTATACATTTAGCCTAATACTTGTTTGATTAATTTTTATTATAATCAATGAAAATGTAAACATGTTGCCCTAAGTTATCGTAAAGAAAATCCAAATATCTTATAGACTCATTATATATTCATCAATTTTCTTGGATTTCAGTGGTTAAGGGTCGTTACCCCCTAAAAAACCTCTTTCCCAAAATTTCATTCTTGTTACGGTATAAATTGTATGTCCCCTTCCCAAAAATAACTTTCTGGGTGCGCCACTGACCTCATAAAACAAATTTAATACCAAACTCGTATATGTAGTTTCAAAGACAACTTTAAAAAAAAGGGGCGGACTGGATTTCTTTGGCACGAGTAATTCAATACGGTAATTAGAAACCAGCCAACTTACCTTGTTGTAGGGAAGGTCCACAACAAACCAGCAAAGCTGCAACCAGAAATAGGAGTCTGCGTCGACACATCACCTCAAGTGTTGATGAGAGTAATTGAAGAGGTGAAAACATTGTTGACTTCGTGTGGAATCCACTAACAAAACCTTAGACTAGTAACCGTGTAAGAAGACGATCCACTTTGTCAAACACTGCTAACATTTTATAAACACATTTAATAGTGTCGCTGGATTTGTGATCGATATAAAACCCTGTAGTACAGTAAAATAAGTATTCACAACACTTCCAGTGTAATAATGTATCTTAATCAGCAATCTTAAAAAAGTGTGTACTTTTAATTTAATAATTATCGTAAAGTAACACAGTAAGTAACAACTGTTTTTACTAGATATTTATAATATATTATTCACAAAAATTTTATTAATCCATGTTATTGATCACTTCACTCACATAATTATAAACTAGTTGATCTAAATACATTGTTTTAGCAATAAAACACTTTAAACTTTCACTTCCAATCAGTATATTAGTGAAATTTTATTATTCATAATCCAATAATAAATTAATACTGAACACGCAAAGTTGTCAACACAGTTATGTGAGTTTAAAACAAGAACCACTTTCGAACGTTTCCCCACGTGTTTGAAAGACTACTGTCACTTTCGCGCGCGTTATTGAGAAGGAGAGAGGTTCAACTATCCTCCACTAGAGTGGGGGTATGGTTCGAGGAACGTTCCTCTTGTAACGCCACCTGCCGTCTGCTGGACAACACTACACTACACTTCTTTCGGCTTTGCTTGCTTGGAACGGAGGCGAGAGGGGGCGGGGCACGCTTCCGTGACGTCACGGGCCCTGCGCGCCGGCTCATTGGCTCACTCCCATGGGTCCTCCAACTTCCGAATTAAATAATAACAATGGTTGCGTCGTTGGGTGTTTTTATTTTTTTTTATTTTTTTTAGGTTTCAACACATCAGGAAATAAAATGCAGTTAAAAAGAAAATATTCCAAAATTAAATACTAAACAAAAATGGAAATATTTGTAAATATATAGAGTATTTTATTTGGAACACTATTCAACTTACAATGTCGAATATGGAAACTAACATCAACATCACATTTCTATGAAAGTTTTGTAAGTAGGCCTACTTAGCTCAAATCACACAAAATAAACTAGCTTTAACATTTTATTTCTTAAAACACGTTGAAAAATGTAAGCATACTTTTTGACCACAGCGTGATCTACCATAGTTTCAAAATGAACGCTGATGCATTTAATTAAAATTAACCCTCTTATTTCTTAGTTAAACAATGGGTTTTGTTATAAATTTTAAGAAATTTTAGAAAAATACCTGTATATTATTCAACCGTTGAACAGTTTTGATCAATTTTTGCAGGCAAAGTTTGAAATTCATTAAATTATATACCCTATTGGCTACATTGTTGGTGTGAGGAGATGGAGGGGTGTTTAAAACTCACAATAATAAATATTGTGCAGAAAACCGTACCAAATGCATTCGTTTGAGGCTAAGCCCTTGATCTCTTCGATTTCAGTTCAGTCTACTACAATCCTGGTGCTTTAGACCACGTACAGTAGCCTCATGGCTTCTTTGGTGCTGGCTGACGGCTTTGAAAAGTTACCAGACCAAATTATGTAGCCCTACGCCGAACCATATGATCTGAAAAAACATGTGTTTAGCAGCGGTCACTTCTGACGGTCAAAATTTAGGTATATATCTAAATGTTGACTGTTATTAGTCAGCTGTAAGCTGTCAGTCAGCACCAAGGAAGCCATGGGGTTACTGTAGTCATCTGTATGGGTCGCGCGTATAAGAATCCCCTTTGTTCCTAACAAGGTTTGGAAATGAAAGCTGTGATTTACGATTGAATTATATATAAGTCAGTGGGTGCCCGATGCACCCTGCTCCAACAAGGGATTAAACAAAAAACATAAAAACGGAGTGTCCAAAAAAAATCACAGCTTAGGTTTTAGAGGATGACAAGAAAATCGTGATTTATTCGTTTCTGGAATGGATTTTTTTGAAACTAGTGATTCTGGTGCTAGTATTGTAGATCTGGAGAGTGATGTATGTGACAGGAGTCAAGAAAGTAGCCCAACAGAGCAGTCAGATACTTACAATATAAAGCACCCCCGTCTCACAAATTTTAAAACAAATATATATCCAACTTTTTGTTTCTAAACACTGTATTATTTTATTCTATAAACTTGAAAACAAACAAGGCCGTAATAAAGATTGTGATACATGCTCGTCAATCAAGGAATTAAAATATAAATTGATAAATTAAAATTAAAAGCCAGTTGAGAGGGTGGTTTTAAAATTACGACCTACTCTGTACACAAAAGCACGTGTCAAGATATGGTTTTTAAACTACCCCCTTTACTATATACTATGTGACATACCAAGGTAGGGGAAAATGGTGCATTCTTTTAGCACTGAGTCTTACTACCTGTTCGGATGTACTAATTACGCTAATGAGTTAAGGATGAATAAGGTTAAATTTAGAGGAAGGGTGTCCGCATTTTCATGACGGTCGAGTGGAAAACAATTTTGGAAACGCCACTCTCAGTACACCCAACTGGAATTAGAACCTCGATCTCCCTTTCGTTGGCAGTCTAGTCTAACACGAGAGTGACGCCTTAGATCATGCAGCCACTTAAATGGTTTGAATTAATTTTGTGTGCCATACGTCTTATTATTCGTTCAGGTCATTCGCATATTTGCATTAATGTGGTAAGTATAAAAAAAGGGGATCATTTATGGTAGGTGACCCCACAATTGTGTGAAAAAGACTATGAATCTATTTTAGGAAAATAACACCTTCAGTGCCTCTGACCGAGGTTCGCACCCCGATCTCTCTTATTACTGGCAATCCATCCAATCTAATGCGAGAGTGACACGTTATACTACATGGATACCTATGTGTTTTTTGTTGTTTGTTTGTTTTCGAAATTTTAACTACAATTTTCCAACTTTAATATCCATTAGTCTAATATTTTTTAAACACCCCAATTTAATTTTGATCTCATAAATGAGGCTAGTGGGCCACTGAAAGATGTCATCTTTCTTTCATCCCACATTATACCTAAATTTTGTTTTTATCTAATTAGTAAAATAAAGTTACAATTTAATGGTAAATTTAAAAAAAAAAACAATTTTACGGAAATGTTTAGATAATTATTTAATAATGTTTTTAAAAGAAACGTTTCAAATACAATATAATGATTGTATATCTGAACCAGAATTGTTGGTCCAGGCTACTTGTTTTAGTGAGGATGATGTGAGGATGGCAGGTGTTGGGTAAGATGAGAGTCACAAGCTTATTTTATCAGACCAATTTTATTCTCACCTTACAAATAGTTAGTAAATTTAAGTATTTAAGTTTTAAGTGTGTTTTTGCAGATCGCGATAAATTTATTTTACATTTCTAGTGCAGAATTAACAATTATTTTGAACAAAAAACTCTTAGAGCTGCTATATTTACAGTTTTGTTTTAATCTCATATATATAACAACTTAATATTATTGCCACAACACGACTGAGTGACTAAACCAATTATTATTTCCAACAATAACGCTGGTGGACACGCATTCTATTATTGTCAGGCTCAATTAGTCTGGCTTACTGGTGGTAAAGGGGTCAGGGAGAACTCAAATACAAACAGAGGTTTATTTTCTCCTAAACTACTTTCCACTCTTCCTATCGTAAATTCGAGCACTTTAACTCTAACTTTTACCTTCCTCGTCCCTACCATATTATTGTAATCTATTTACACTCGTATAACAGGTATTGAAACGCGGTGAAAATATTGTTTTCAATATCTTTGGATACTATTGTTGTGGCGTCTCTGGGTGTATCTCACAAGAAGAGGGTGTCAAAGAAACTTGTTTGAATATTTTAAATGATTTTGTTACTGTTTTAAAACTTAAGTATGATTCTCAGAGGAAGCCCGTTATTTGAAAACTGGAAACTCATGTTTCCATAGTGGCGGAAATAAAAATATTACAATTTATATTCCCAGTCTGTTTAATTAGTTATATAAATATAAACTATTTTTAATAGCATAAGGAAGTATTATTGGAAGATTTCAATAAGTTTTAGATCAACTTTGTAATTACTAACTCAAATAAGACATATTTTTTAAATGCCAAAATTTAGTGACTTTCATTAAAGTTGGTGGTCGAAAGTGGGCTTCTTTCAACAATATTATTAAAGTTAAAGGTTAGAGCTGAAATTGAATATCTTACACGTCGACTTCGATTTAACTTTAGTTATAGGTCATATACAAAAGCATTCGCGCCGGTGGCCACATAGGCTGAGGTGTCATTATCGTATTAGACTGATTGGTAGGTCGAGATTAAATCTCAGACTGGAGTGTGGTTTTCCCAAACTTTTTGCACGTGGTTGCCCCACGCTAATGTTAATGCACTTACACTAAATAACCTCCCTACATTTCAGATTAAGCTATTAATAATCATGGAATAAAATAAAATAATAATAATAAATATTATAGCTGGAAGTTCTAATAAAAGTATTTTCTTGAACTTAGCATTATAGGCTTCGAAAACTATATTTACTTTCACATAAAAAGTATAATAGCAATCGTGAACATTTTCGACGTTGAAATTATTATGAAGCCTTAAGTTTTATATGAGTCCAAAACCAAAAAAGTTGATTTATCAATCTCTCTGTTCTCAAGCCTGTCTGTCCCTTAGCCTAAATACAAAACGGTTCATTGTATTTTGTTAAAACTTAATTTTTAGACAGTATGGCTAGACCTTGGTACTTTATTATTTTGACCTTAGCCCTTATTTTAATGTTAGTTTACTGGTAACTGATTTTTTACATATTTGAAATATCTTAAATGGCTCTTATGATTTTGTTCAAAATTAGTAGTATTTGGTAAGTTTTTTTACAATATATATAGTTTATACATTTGTTTAAAAAAAAATCGTTCATCTATTTGATTAACGTTTTTTTTAAAAAAAAAATTTTTAATTATTCCCAATGATTATGTTCAAAGTTGGTATCCGGTATTATTTTTTGTGGTACATAAAAATTTATTTTTATTTTTACTAATATATATATATATATATAATTTGAGGTTCGTTTACAACTAAATGATTTTTTTTAAATTGTTTGAACAATTTTGTTTAAAAATTTTATATTGTGATCAACAAGATTATATGTTTCTTTTCTCGAGGAAAACCTACTTAAGAGTAGTTTACAGAAACTCTTTTTTTATTAATATTCATTCCAAGCTATAGCACATTACATGAGAAAGTTTGAATGGTTGTATAGTACCATCTATTTACTAGTAGTTTTGTGGATAGTAGACCTCTTTTTATCCATTAAAATAATGCCAAGTACGTCATGTTAAGAATAAAATCGTGTCGTGTTCTATTATCGTTACTACAGCTTTAATATTTCTCTTTTAATTTAAAGTTTAAGTACTCCATATTTTCTCCTTGGATTTGAAGTTGATATTTCTCCTTGGTGATAAATTTAGACAGAAAACTAATTAATACTCTATAGTCTATTCAATAGTACATTTATATTCATAGAGAATGACCACTGTTCACGTGGTTTAAGACGTCAGTCTTGTAATGTGTGTCAAACTTTTTTTTAAACACGTGCTAGGTACGTGATCAAGTTCTTAGGATTTAAAATTCAAATCACTTGAGATGAGCCTTTGAAAGTAAAATCTTTTGAGTGGCCACCATATTGACACGGATAGGTAACTATGTACAGTACATACAACTTTAGGCCTGGACATAAAATATGTCCTTGCCAAATTTTGTTAAAATTGGTCAATGTATTTAGCATTTATTGCTGAACAAATATCCGGACAGACAGACAAAATATAAAATCGCCAAGTTAAAACAAAACCTCATTACACTAAGTCAATAAATTACAATCTTCAACTTCGAAAGTCCCACTTAATTGGACACATGGTATAAGGCATCACTCTCGCAATATACCATACGATACAAAATACGATGAAACTGAGTTCAAAGTTCGAATTCCAGCCGTGTGTATTTAGGACAGCTTACCCATCTATTTTTTCCACTCTCCCTTTTCTCAACTATGGAAACATTTCCTCTGGAAAATAATTTCTTCATCTCTATCCTATGGATGTAAAATATATCAAATATGTACATATTGTAAATATAGGGTACAGTAAGACGTGGTGCAGAAAAACAAAACTCCAACCGCTCCGAGTCGAACAAACTTTTCCCTTGCTTTGAGATACTAAGCAGCCTGCTTTTCCTTTGAGTCGTGAGGGTGGCATCATCTAAACTTAGAGGCGAAGTACAAGTGGGTCGAAATAAAGTATCTGGCTATACGGTAGTATGGCTCAAACATATATTGTGACTTACGATCTTATAGCTCTAGCTAAATCCATAAATATATATTTTTAGCGGACATACGATAGTGTGGTTCGATATAAAATATCATTCTGACTAATAATCAGCTGAAACCAGAAAATCGATATTTTTAGACTTACGATACAATGGTTCTGAGGTACAGATCTTTCATAAGAAGAAATTTATCTGACAACTAGAAAAGCTACCAGATTTACTTACACGTATTCACACTTCACGTCATAATATCTGCAGCTGTCACTTTTGGTAGATAACATCATCACCTTTAAATAAACACTAATAATGATATCGTAACATGCTATCAATATCAAACACCAAAAAAGTATGTTTTTAAACATCAGGGGCCTTCTACCTTTTTAAGTCCAAGGCCCAAAGTTTATGTCTCTTGTTGGCTCACGGGAAGCAATACTCTACCCACAATATTAGTATTGAATACTTAATAAAATATTCGTATCAGCTTATTCGTATACACTTATAACTAACACTGAGGATTAGGATTTCTCGTGAAGTATGTTCTTTGTTGTTTCATAGCAGGAGGTAGCACGATTTGTCTTGCCTATTAGATTTGTCATTTGACGGTTCAAAGTACATTTTGTATTAAAACCTGATACTTTTCTTTGGGTAAAAAGCAAAAATCTTTTACAAAATAACTTAGATTCCTATATATTATTTCTGTTGTCAACATCCCTTTTTCTCAACTAATACAAAGCTTACAGCGATGAATAAGGTATCAGTGGATAGGATTTTTTTTTACCGACTTCTGACATAGCATACTCAGTTTACGTTAAAACACATTGTTTGTTTAAAATTTAATTTAAAAGAAAAATCTAACAATATTTTTGTATCAACTACCGAAAATAAACTCTCTGTGCTATTTTGTGTAAACACTTCGCTGAGTATTTAATTTCAACAACCCAACAAAAGACTAGATAATTATTTTTAGGGGGGAGTGGAGGGGG